>UZAF01018225.1:13582-26367 GCA_900617895.1 Haemonchus placei | reverse complement strand
GCTCTTTTCAATTCCAATGCGGTCGTCGTGATCGTCGTTTATATAAGAGGAGCCATTTTAATTAATCAAGTCTAATAAACATGATAACTAAAAAGAAACAGAAGAAAAAACGATAAAATCCAATGAAAAAGCAAGCCAATCAACGAAAAATATCGCGTCCTATCGATTGGCGGGAGGCGGGGTGAGTACGGTAATTGCAGTGGCATTTGCCGCATGCCGCAAGGGAGAATGCCGCGATAGGGGAGAAGTTCCGTTACCCCATCCGTCTTCGGTCAAAAATCGAGACGGAAATCGATCATATTGGAAGCACTCTCCTTTGTGTTTTGGCTGAGCTACCTAATTATGTACATGAGCACTTGCCGATGTCCAAGCCAAAAAACATTCGCCTCTATGTCGGACTGGAAGGGCTCTGTACCCGGCCCAAGGGGCTTAGAGACACAAGACACTCGTGCGTTAGCATCTGAAATGCGACCACTTCAGTGTCGAATCGTGTTCTGCAAATCTGGCCTACATGAAAAGTCCTGCTTCCGTGTTTTTCCAATGCACAGGACGAACTCCAGTTTAGGAAGAGCGGACGCTATCAGAAGAACTGATAAGAGTTGCACGAAAATAACTTCAAAGAGACGGAACTGAACAGTTTGCTGTTGGTGTTTGTACCTGAAAAGAAGCAATCCCCACGAGCGTAAAAAAAATCAATACTAGTTCCTATCTGAATAACAGCATCAATATCAAATAGTTCTTCATGATGGAGCGTAGGCATTAACAAAGTGGGCAGTGCCGAGCTCCTCTCCAAACATGCCTCTAACTGGATACTTCCTTAGAGGCACAATTCATGACAATTCTGAGGTATCCAGTTTTAAATGAATAGTGGCAGTGTCAGTCCGGAATAGTACAAAAGTTCCGAGGTAACGCGAACTCGGCGGTTTTGGAAAAAGATAAGGCTTCAAAAATGTAGTGAAATCAGTGATAGGACGAGATATTGACGACTAAATTCGCATAGAAGGAGTGTTTGGACGAGCTGTCCAAAAGTGTGTGCCACCTCGCCACCATGCTACAGTAAGCTGCTTGTGCGCAAAGTGTGCGTCCCGTTGCGAATGGTACAACCGCTGCAGCCTCCACAACGCCGTGAGAACTCGTCCGCCTTCGGCTGCACGTCGGCCGAACCAGTTTTGGAGTCCCTTTCACGCTCGATGTAGATCGTTTTTCCACTCGACAGCGTACCGTTCCTTGTGGTACCCTGGGGTTCACGGGTTCACTCTGGACAGAAATCACGGAAACCATTTTTATCATAAACAGTGCGATGTGACTGAGGTGTCGCTGAGACAGCTGCCCTTTTTCCAGGCTCAATGATGGGTCCCTCCTTCCTTTCTTTCTGAAGGTCATTGTCATCTGACAGAAATCTTCCAAAAGAGACAGTATGAGCCGAGATGATTCATGCTATTGTTCTGATTGCGTGAAGTGCTTTAATCGACCCACGTTTCGACCATAGTACCGCCCATTTCCGTACAGAGATACGTTCATGCACTCAAAATGCCACACCCTTAACTAGGCCACTCCGAGTTGTTAGCCACATTCCTTTTGAAAAGCAAAGAACCCTGTTTGCTCCAAAAAATCCCGGCGTCCTGCTAATCGCCTTACTTTTTGCAAGGCAATCGAGTGCCGCGACAGCACAGTATTATTTCGCTCTTCAGCTATTACTTATAGCTATTTTTGCTATAATGCATTGAAGCCACACTTAATTTTAATGACGTAAGCAAAAGCAGAGTTGGAGAACCGAAAATTGGCTACGATAGAAGCATTTTCAGGAAAAGAAAACGTAGCCGTCGAAGTCATGGGTATCAAGCACACCGTTGAGCCCCTCGTGCCACTTGGAATCACATCTTGGTAATCAGACGTTCCAATTCCTTTCCTTTATTATTTCGACTCTCGGAAATACTATCCAAAAAATCCAACAGAAAAGGATTAGAAATAGATGGAGGGAGAAAAAACCGATACCTGAGAATTCGGGAAAGTTTGATACCCTTCTGAATAATGGGATCACTGTGTCAGTCAAGGCTTCGTCTTCTACTTTGAGCAAGAAGACCATCTGCCATTCTTTTCTACAGGATTCCTCGAGGTCTTCCTTTCTTTGCATTGATTTGATAGGAATGGATTCTGAGGTATACCCGCCTAAGGGATCTCTTGAAAAACAGTGTTCCATATCTGACATTCTCCGAAAGATAGGAGGGAGAAGAAAATGGAGATGGATTGTGAAGTGGACCAGTTTGAAGGTAGAAGGGGGAGGAAGAAGTTCAACGAAATTTTTGTCGAGTTCCATCCTGCATACCAGTGAAGCTTATCATCTGACCTGCTATCACCCTCGTGATTAGTAATCGATTATAAAAAGTAGTGCAATTTATGATAGTGAGTGAATTTGTCCAACTGTTATGCCACCCGCTATCTATCTTTGGTGGATGACTCAAGTAAAATAGAACTACGAATAAGATGATTATGTGGCTGAGGCATTATATACCGTAGATGATTGTAAGGACTGAATACTACAATACAGTGTAGTACAGCCGTAGAGTCATTGGCGTTGATCGATCCCTCTGATGATTTGATTGCTAAGTTGAAGCTCTTAGACTCTCATATAAGTCTAGTGCTAGTTTGCCTTCTAAGTTTGGGTATGCAACTCCATCGAGGTGACTGGAGGTGTTTTTCTACCCAAAATGGGAAATGGTTTTGCGACAGGCACCGTAGCGTTCCACCAAAAAATCGAACCCTCCCCTTAACAGCCCGCGGTCGAATGAGGTAAGCGTGGCACGCAGTTCTGGTTAAAGATCTCACGCCATCGTCGAGGCCACCCAGTGCCGAGGATCGGGAAATCCGTTAGCCTGAGTAGGATCTGATACACGAACTTTTGCTATGCTAACGCCGACGGCGCTACCTAGCTTACCCACATCAGCAACAACCACACAACATATGTTGGGGAAATGAGTTGCACGCAATGAAGAAGGAGGTCATGAAAATGCTCTTAAACTTCAGATTCCTCTGCTTTTGCGCGTGCACATTGAGGTAACCTTGGAAGGACACGTGTTGCACGCAATGAAGAATGGGGACAGTGACACAAAATAGGCAGACGTCCTCGAATTCGACATGTACTTACTTCCCGAGCTTCATTACTGCTTCTGTTCTGAGTGTTACTACGAGCACGTAGAAATGTCAAGTCCACAATGGCTTGAAGACCCCACTGCGAAAAAGAAATTTCCCCCAATGAGGGTGTTAAATGATTCTAGTTGGTTTTTTCTTCACTGGTAGATTACTGGTCAGATTCACCTAATCCCTCAGCGTACCCTGGTGCAATAAATGGCAGTATGAACTATTTTAGGCCCAAAGAAGATAACCGATGATGAATATAACAGCGTGACTATTTATGGTGATGAACTTTTTGAAATGCATCACGATACTAACTTTTAAGTTTCAGAAGCATGAACATGCCTTCTGCCGTCTCCTGCAGGACAACGAACCTATGTAGGCACCACAACCATGAGCTGAGGTATGACACAGGAGAGTTGGTATGACAAATAGACTGAGGATAATGTTTTCAGCATTGATCAATCTCGTTTTCGGATGCGCCTGGCACTCGAATTCGATTCAGGATCGTAGCAGCGTATTGGATGCGTATGTGGCCCACACATTGAGTTCCGGTGACCAGCCGATGTACGAGTAAGTGCTTTTATCCTCCCGGACGAATCTTGAACCAATTAACCGACCCTGGGGGCGGTAGGATTGAAAGCTTGGTAGCTTAGGCGGATATAGACTCGAGATTCGATCTCCGGACCGTGCCTGTGTAATAGTGCGCCACTTGTCGCTACACCACCTCGGTCCCTAGACCCTGTTACGATAACAGAATCGTTTATGAAATTTACTGATCTATATAACCGCTGGTCCTCTCAGGTCCTTCTATAGTTCAAGAAATATTGGAGTTCCCCCACAATTTTCAATTGTTACAGGATGAATGGCAAACGCAATGAAACTACAGTCATGCCATTTTCCTGAAACAACTCACACTTATCGCATATCCACCAGGCCCATGAACCTCAATACATTTCTTCGAAGTTTTCTTATATAGGACCATATGTTTCCTCTGAAATAATTCAGAAAGTGCATGGACTCATGACAAGTGCGTTTCTCTATCTATGGTGATGCGAGAAAAGCCTCTTATCAGACGATGGCGGCTCCATTTCGAGCAATCATCGTTAGCTTGCCTTCTGTTACTTCAGTGCTACTTGTTTTACTTTGATTACCACTATTGTTACCAATTTCAACGACTGCTTGTGCTACTAGATTTTTTTGTTGACACTGTCCATAACACATATCGCATCAGTTGAAGAACTAATTGAACAGCCCCCGAGCTATTTGAGTCAAAATTTCTACTATTCAAATAAGTAAACCAATCTATCTATGACGCCTATTTATCTCGTTCTTTTTTTTACACAAGTAAAGCGTTGTGTTTTTTCTTGTGAGCGGTGTTATTATGGAAAGTCTATACATGCCTCAAAGCGGAAAAATTCGCATCGGGTCGTGATAGATCCACTGGAGCGTGCTTTCCCCGTCTAAGACGAATAACGCGCCAGGCGAACCGCACCGCGACCGCACGCATAAGAAATAAGCGTTGATATCGGGTCATGCCACCCGCTTATCATTGATTTTGTGACAGGAGCTTTCGTTTAAGCCAATTAGTGAGCACCAGAAAAAAGCATGTGCATATTTCAGTAATCTAGGAATCTTTCCGACACTTGATGATGAAAGAAGACCTACGTGAAAAATATCGAGCGAGGATAATAAAGAAGAGAAACAAAGACAGCGTTTTTACTTAGCGACTTTGCAGCCACACCCTCATGTGGTACGTATTGATTGCAGCCGGTCCGGATAAAGAACCAATCGGCTGCTGTGCGTAAGAACTGCTAAATACTGCCAAATATTCACAAAGGCACTCTGGCAGTCGCATTTTTCCGACGAAATGCTTTTACTACTCCACGTCACACTGCTGACCAAGCGTGATCCGACATAATGTGCCCATTCCCATCTTCCCTGAGAAATCGCGTTCCTTTTCGCAATCGATTGATGGGACCAAGATGAGCTTCTGTAAATTCGTCGAGTATAGACGCGGCTTAACAGTGATACCCATCAGCATGGAACAGAGAAAAAAAAGTGGAATAAAACGATTCAATACATCATAAATGGCTTGACAACACAGTATGTATGCTTGTTAGTAATCTATCGCGCAGATTACGGTTCCACTGTGAAAAGGAGAAATCATCGTTGCTTGTACCGGTTGCGTGTTAGTATCTGAAATAGTTAAAGAAGAAAAATTAGTCGAAGGTACGCTTCACGATTATACTAAGGTATTTAGTTTGAGTGGAATAATGGAAGTTGTTGTGCCGAGTAGAGTAAAAATGGCGAAAAAAGCGCAAAAATAGCCGGTTTCTGAGAAATCTAAGGCTTCAAAGAAGTAGCAAGAAAGGGGATTGTACGAGATTGTGTGTCTATAACCGTCTGGGTGTCTTCCACATGAGCGTACTATTCCTCGATGCCCTAATGCTTCATTGTGAGTGGTGCAGCCTTATCAAAGCCGTCATAACATGCCCACTTTTGGGTGTGTACGTCGGCCAGGCCGATTATGAAGCCCTCACTACACCATATCGAGATCGTCTTTTGATTCGACGATGTCCCACGTGCTATCATTGGGTGCCACACATCCATTCGGTGGGGGAAGTCTCAAATGACATTTTCATGGTGAACGGTGCCTTCAAGCTTTGACACATTCAGTATAGATTCTGAGGGCACCATCCTTTTCAGGCTTGCAACAGTCGAACTTAGTACCAGTTGGACATATGAATGAGATAGTGTATCTAGCATTTACCAAGGTGATTTTCAAGAGGGATCAACTGCAAACTTCCACACTTCTGGCATGTCCACACGTTTTTCATCGGCCTATGAACGAAGCTACTCAGGGCTGCGTGAAAATCAGTGAATAGTGAGTGCATTGGGATCAACTTCCGTATCGAATAGCCAGGGGCATCTTGCACAACAACAGTACTTGAAAACTGAAATTGAAAAAAGTTGTCCCCTTATATGCTTGTGAATTGTTTTGTTGAAGTGACGGATGACTCTCAGGGCAGTTTAAGGGCATGCAAGGCATTTTCACTTTTTTTCCTTCTCAAGATAAGCAAAACTCCACTTGACACACACAACGATCGTCACAAAATACAGCTCTGATAAGCCCTCTCATCGATCATGAACGCATTCACTCATACTTAATCGTTTGCTCTTTTCTATATTAACTTATTCTTCAATAGACCTTTATTTTCAGGGTGCATGACGATTCTCTGGGTGCTGGTGCTGCTATTATTGCAGGTAGATGTCTTCTGTAGGAATTACAAAAGCCATTAACCGAGCCCCAAAACATTTGCGAGATTTTGATCGATGAAAAGACCACAGAGGAAGGAATTTTGTAGAGTTCTCAAGAAGTTTAACGAAATTGTGAAGTAAGGGGAAAAGTCAGGGAAAAGTTGTATGTGTATGTTATTCAGGCAGCGTTATCGTGGCCTCAGTGGGCCTTCGATTCTGTAGTCAGGCACACGATCCATCAAAAAAGTCCTTGGTCGACATCTGCCTAGGCCTATCAATTATTCCATCCCTTCACGGTCTTTCAGTTGGCTCGTCAGGGAGGATAAAAGCACCGGCTTGTACATCGGGTGGTCACGTTAGTAATTGTATAGGCCACATAGGCAGTCAAACCGCCGCTACGATCCTGAATGGATGTCGAAGCGAAGGCGCATCCATCCGACGGAATTATGTAATCACACTGGAAGTGCAATGGGGGTTAGAACTGATGGGCCTATAATTCTCTTCGATCAGTGGTAAAGGCAGGAATTCTCCTACAAAGTTGAGCGGAAATTAGGTGACCATATACTCTGTGTTTCAGGCATGGCCGGCAACGTCATGGACACCTACTTTCCATCTAGGACGGCCAATGTTTGGCATGAGAATTCATAAAAAACTCGATGAAGGAACGGTATGTTGCAATTAGTGATCACCTAAAAGAGCTTCTAGTATTGATGAAAAAATGTCTTCCTTCCAGCTAGCAGCTGCTAAACGACCAGCTCCATTTGGTGCCACTGAAGGCTACTTTGTTCAGAAACTCGACCACTTCAACAAATCCTCAAAAGCCACTTGGAAACAGGTGAACTCTATGTTCTGACGTTTGACTTCCTAGCACCTATCCAATGCAAGACTCCTGTTTACAGTATCATTTTCCTTGATGGTTTTCATCGATTCCTGCTTACGTCGATTTACGTTCTTTGTCCTGAGCTTCTATGAATCACTTCGTGATCGTGTGCTGACAGTTTTCTTGCTTTTTGTGACTGCACATCTATGGAGTCCTTTCGTAAATGATCGGATGTTATCAAAAAATATTGCTTGTCTTATTCTTCCACCGTCATGAACCTTCTTGCCATCAGTGATGGCCTCCTGGGGATTCTTCTTGATGATCTAATCAAAGCAGTGGCATAGAGGCAAGGCGCTCGCTATAATAGGCATGACACAAGGATTGAATCATGGATCGGTCCCTGCTCAGGTCAACTGAGCTTTTCAATCCTGTAGGGACAGTTAATTAGTTTCAATCACGCTTGGGAGAATGAACCTCTGACTCACATAGGATAGCAACCACAGGTCAACTTAGGCGTTCAAACGCCGTTACGACTCAGAAAGGGAGTCCAGTTCGGGGGCGTATTCTCGAACGGCATTGACTCACGCTAAGTGCTTCATCTTTCCATGTTTATGGGAGAGATTGGGTATGCAGAGAAGTTGTTCCTCGTCAAAGGGTAAGCTTTGTATGAGAGGGAAAAACTCGCAAACGACGAGGTGGCTAGAGGAACGTTTCTCCCACCATAACGTTTCGTTGCAGGCCCTTTTTTCAGGCAGGCGTTCGGCCATATTACAGAAGCTCCGATTCTTTCCCTTTTCCGCCTTTCATAGATTTTTCGTCCATCTTCAATACCACCTATCTCACCAACTTCAAGGTGATACTCTCCTATTCTCACCATCAGAGCCAGAGTGCTATCCACTGACTGGCGTGCATCGCTCATGCTTTCCGTTCGGTACTTTCCGTTCGATTCCATGTTTCGTGGGCATTGTTTATTCGGAAGGCCTCACCACATTCCACTAACTACAATAGCTTTTTTTTGAGTTTTGATGACATCGGTCACTTTCTGCAGCTGTTCCTTCTGCTATTAGGTGGTGCCATTGTTACTGGCATCACTGCTCGTTCTGTTCTGTTTGCTTCCTCAGCTCTGGCAGGAAAGTACTACTTTCCGTACTGTGTATAATACTTCCAGAATTACTGCCCTGCACATTTTAACCCATTGGTGACCGCGCCTTTTATACTGTACTTACATTAACTTTTAATTTTTCTCATAACTGTTGTTTTAAATGAATGATTCCTGAACCACAATGCCTCAAGACCCCCTAGAAGGCTGTGATCTCAGCTGATACTTGAAAGCATGAAAAAAATTATAAGAACACTTGACAAATAATGTAAATACTATAGGAGTACGATATGGTGAGGCCAACCGGTCGTCAATGGGTTAATATGCCAGCACGCCTTCTTTTTTCGCTCACTACATACTATAGCACATTTTATCTGTGGGCTAATCTTGACCCATGGAGAACCCCTTCCGCTTATCTTGACTCAATGACACGAGTTATCACCACTCTTGCATCTCTTTGACCGCTCTTTCCTAGTTGATAGGACAGAAGATATGCGAATTCTCAATGACCCTAAAATCTTCAGCACGTCGAGATTATCTGATTTAGCGCTACTTCGCCAACTTTCGCTACCAAAGAGGGGACTCGAGTGTCGTTTTCCTGATCCTTGGAGGTGAAGGTCCAGAAAGAATCGACTGGGTGAGTGGAATAAATCTCGTCGTTCAGTCGTCGCTAGATTGTGAGTACAGCCATATCTCAAAAGGCTGTATGTCCTTCGCAACTGTTTGGGGACTTCATAATGTTTTTCAGGTTCAAAATGAAGCTTACCCATTCGTTCAATGGGCAAAAGAAAAAGGAGCCATTCTATTCGATCTTGAGCATCGCTTTTATGGTCAAAGCCGTCCAACTGTGTCAGTATGGGTTTACTCGATAGGCTGATCCTGCCCCACAATGCACTCCTGATGTTTTTTTCTGCGCTCCTTGCTTTTAGACACGATCTACTTCAGGGACCAGTCCGTGGACAACCTAAAATTCCTAAACAGTCGTCAAGCTATCGAAGATATAGCCGAATTCATTCGACTAATGAATCAGAAGTACAAGCTCAGAAATCCAAGTTGGGTAACATTCGGAGGATCATACTCAGGTTCGTGCTTTTTTTTTNTTTTTTTTATGAAAAGTCTAAAGGAAAATAAGAAGAGAGTATCTTTTTAGGCGCACTGTCGCTATGGTTTCGTCAGCTACACCCAGAAATGGTCGTCGGAGCCGTTGGTAGTTCAGCACCAGTCGAAGCCGAACTCGACTTTTGGAGTGCGTTTCTATCCTTATCAAAAACATATGGGAGCTTTAAGTAAGAAGTGCGATATCTGACTTGAAAACAGCGGATCCGCGAGAACCGTGGGGATAATATGGTTCTTAGAACAAGAGCGCAACCATCAAGGACGCGAGCGGTCGCGTTGCGGTGCGCATGACTGAGCCACTCAAAATTGCATCTTTTTGCCATAAATTACAACTTTTATTGCAAACAAACGCCTACCCAGACTTTTGCCCGGCACCATGATCTGCTAGTGCAGACGCGATTGCGGCCACCTCTACGATACTCGAAATTCTAGCTGCATGTTGCGACGCGAACGCGCGCGTCATATGCTGTGCGGCGCCGAGCTGCTAGGTTGCTGAGCAGGAAAAGTATGTTCTTACATTAATAAGCGGTCATGGCAAATTCTCATTGATTTCAGGATACCTTCAAGTGGTTGAGGACTCACTACGTTCATACAGCGATGAATGTGCCGAGAATGTACGAATAGGATTCATGCATATGATAGATATGATGAACACTAAACTAGGGCGGGATCAATTGTCCGAACTGTTCAAGTAAGAGGATTTTTGTTGTTATTACTTCTTTCTATTGGTAATTACTCCTACCTTTCCCTATTATTTGTATTTCATTTTCCCTTTACGCGCTCAACGCGCTCAAAACAGCGCAACGCGATTGCCGACGCAGCAACGCCCCTCCTCCCTCATTTTTTCCTGTCCTGGTAGTACATAGAATGAAGCTTCTCCAAAAATTCATCTATGGAGCCTCGGAGCCTCAGAGCGTAGTCCCTTTTTCCAGGCTCAATCCACCATTTTCAAACCTTTCATTAACGTATAACGACGTACAAAACTTCTACTCAACCATATACGGGAATTTCCAAGGAGCAGTTCAGTACAGTGGAGACAATGCGGTTGGTGTCAGGAAATGAATCAAGGCAAACTGCCAAAAAACAGAGAGCTATTGTAGGGTTTATACGCCAGTGGTTACGGTATCCCACAAGTATGCCGAATTATGAACGATAATAGCACTGACGAGCTGACCGCTTTGCAGCGTGTTAACGAATATATGGCCGGTAAGTCATTGGCAGTGCTTTTATTGGGTTTCCATGTAGTACAGAGCAATTTTCAGCATCATTTGGGTAAAGTGGTACGGGGAAAACCAAGAAATCCGTAAATTCAGGAATGTACGGTGATTTTGAATCGACTCCAAACAGCTACCAAGATATGATAGACTACTTGAGAAAGACGCAATTTGGTGACGATGAAGATTTCGATTGTGAGTTTGCACATTGTCTAACACCTTGCGCAGAGTTCTGTTGACCTGAGCCGCGTGCGGTCGCAGCGCGTTCATCGCACGCATTTCTTATAGGCATTTTGAAGCTCGAAAGCATTTCTGTATCACTAATAGGCATTTATGGAGCTAGAACGCTCTTAACAGTGGGCAAAAAGTGACGAAATCCCGGCTCGGTAGGGAGCTCAACCTCACACGTCCTATTGCTTCTACAGGTGTCTGGGGTCAACAGGACTTCTGTAGAACTTGTAGACCAGTCAAGGATGACAATCTTGCCTGATGAACTTTCGAATTCTCATTCCAGCCGGTGCTCGCAGTTGGACATGGCAAACGTGCACTGAATTCGGCTACTACCAAACAACTGATGGCGGTCCAAATGGCATTTTTGGTTCTGTCACTCCGTTGAGGTTAGCTGAAACTGACTTTATACTATAAACGAATATGATTCCTCAACGAATTGAAAAAAAAGCGAAGTGAGGAAACTAAAAGACACTAGCCCATCTATTTCAGTCTATTCACCAACATGTGTCGTGATATTTTCGGACAGCAGTTCGATGAAGATCAAATCAGCAAATCTATTCAATCGACACTCGACTTCTACGGAGGTGCTGGCGGATATAAGGTGAGCAGTAAGGCACTAGCAGCACGGGCTTAGGTATGGGCTCATGGTTCGAGACTGATACTATGCTCGACTCGAATTTTCCATTCAGGGAACAAATGTGGTGATTCCCAATGGCTCGCTTGATCCGTGGCATGCGCTCGGAAAGTACACGTCGAACGATCCGTCTGTTGTGTGGTACCTCGTTAATGGTTAGTCCCCAACATTTCCACTTGTTTACTTGAATTGTTTTGTTTACATTGTTTACGTTGCAACAATGGTAGCATTGTGCACATATACTGAAGGTCTAGTTAAGCGGATAGCGTTCTTGGAGTGTTATCCAACTCCTACTACGAACAGCGATTCCAACTGCGTGGGGCCATGCTCCACTATATCCAGAGCGTATATCCCAGGAGGCCATTCGAATGAATGGTTGGAAGCGTTAACGCAGCTCTGTGTGGAATGATAATTATGCGCCCTGGCCACCAATAGACCTACTTTTTCAGGAGATCTACAAAATGCTGATTTCAGGGACCGCTCATTGTGCTGACATGTATCCGCCCAGTCCTCGCGACCCACCTGGCTTGACAACCATTCGCACGCTCATCTCACAAAATATTGACATTTGGATTTCGAATGTTCCTAGCCCTTTCCATCAACCCGTGAAATCCGAAGGTAAGATTCACAGCCAACGAAAATTTATACATGATCCAAGGAAATTCAGAGGTTGAAGAATCGATCAAGCCGAAAGTGAAAGTGAACCATCCATTAGAAGGGGTTCACAATGCTCTCAAACCGACT
Source organism: Haemonchus placei (assembly GCA_900617895.1). Taxonomy (NCBI): domain Eukaryota; kingdom Metazoa; phylum Nematoda; class Chromadorea; order Rhabditida; family Trichostrongylidae; genus Haemonchus; species Haemonchus placei. Next base: position 14,116 of record UZAF01018225.1, on the reverse strand, counting down.
AAAGAGAATGAGGAGAAGGAACCAAAGGTAAGTTTGAAAGTTCAGGTTTGCGCTCACCAAATCTCAATATCCCCTTAATTTCAGAAATATAAAGAATGGACCAGACACCGAAAAATGTTCTTGGGCAGGCCGCCACATGGACTTCGCCCTCCACCAAATTCGGTTAGTATTGGTGAAGATTGTAAAATGACTGATTGTGACTCTGTGGAACACTGCTACAGAGTTGTAAATGTGTGATGTTCCGTTGGAGCGCCATTCGGGCCCAGCGACATAACGTTCTCACTTGAAGGCACAGTTCAACATGATTTTGAAGCATCTAGTTTCAGACGAATAATTGAAGTGGGACAGCCCTCATTAGTCGAAGGTGGGGGAGAAAACGCGAAATTGCAGTGATAATAGGAACATAGGGCTTCGAAAAAGTGAAATTAGATGTTGGACTTCGGACGAGTTGTCCAAATGCGTGTGCCATTGAGTACAGATGACTACAGTAACCTGCCTACGTACAATGTGTAGGTCTGGGTGCGGTTAGTGCAA
>UZAF01018224.1:3580-35479 GCA_900617895.1 Haemonchus placei | reverse complement strand
TGGATAGTGCTTCGGCGTGCACCGACCAAACTGAAAAGAGACATTTATTTCTGTATGCTAGCCACTAGTCTATAAGCTTGTTTACCTCATTGCTCTTGACTGTCAACTGTAATGCCTTATGCAACTATGGGCCTGTACTGGTTGATGTGAGATATGCCACACCTCATTTACTCTCATTAAAGGCACAGTCCACGATAAGTTCGAGGTAAATTTGAAAAACGGGATAGCGCGTCCGTGCAGAGTAGCGCATCGATGGCAAAAAAGCGGAAATTCCGCAGAATATGCAAGGGTTCCTGAACTAGTTGATGTAGAAGATTAAACGGGGTTATGGCGGCGGGGGTGGTATGGAAGGAGTTGGGAATTTGATCGAGATTCCAGTCGTGAGCAAATGCGTGAAGGGTTGACTACAGTATGTGGAAAACGCCAGAAATAGATTCCTGCCACGCCTATCGCCATGGGTAAGGGCTGCGGATGTTTTTGTGCTGATACAATCTTTACATTGCTATTCTCTGCTGTTGTTCTAATATCGTTATTCTGTTGCTGTTACTGTTGTTATTTTCCTGTTCAATAGCTGTTTGGCTGTTGAACACATGAGCTCCAATGTGAATGTTGCAGCCTAGGCGTCAAAATAGACCACTTCTGAGAGTCGTACACAATGAAGACTAGTTTACAACTCTTATTACGCCTTACTCAAGCCGTTTTCGATCAGGCAACGATCCGTTAGACATCCTTGGAGGGCAGAAATTTGCTTACACGGGTGATCTCAGAATCCCATTTTTATCTGAACCTTGCTTTCGAGGTTCAACTACGTGTAGCTAGCACCTTCACTTCGCAGGACGCTAAATAAATAACGCACAAAGATATATCACTCTGCTTGAACTGACAGAATAAGCCGAGCCGAGCGGTTTGTGGACTGAACTACTTACGAAGAAGTAAGAGTTCGATCTGCGAGTGGTGCGCCATGTCTTGATTCGCGACCATGATGAAGTAGAGTGTGACCAGCAAAAAAAACAGCATTTATTCCGAACTTAGCCCTAACTTTTTTCAACTGGAGGCTGAATCAGTCCATGTTCTACAAGCAGATAAATTTTTTAAGGCCATGCCAGCCATGATTGTTCAACCCAGGCTTCCAAACAAAGATACGCTGATCGTCTTCAAAAAGAAGAAACGCTTGCCTCATGGTCGTAGGATTCGACCATTTCTTTGACTCATAGAGTTTGTGGATGTCCTACCATGTCAATATGAATGTAATAATTCATTTTCAACAGATTGTAATAAATTTATTTATCAAATTATTTATGACGATATCGTTAAAGGACTTTATGTGATTGACGAACACAAACAAGATGCGTAGACACTTCGTGAGGGTTGACATGACGACGGCGAGAAAGAGTGAATGAGACAGAGAGATGGAAAAGGACCCAAATGAAGGACAGCTCGAAAAATAAAGCAGAAAAGCCGAGAGTTTGCGAACGAGCAGCGCAAACCAGATGGAACGAAATGCGATCTGACTGGAATGGAAAGCTGCTGTGCTTGTAGCGAGAATGCAAGCATGAACGCATCAAAGACTGAGTTCAGCGAGTGAGAGGAAGATCTTAGAAGCTGTAAGTAAGGAAATGAAAAGGGCTATAGAAAAACTACTGACTACTGTCAAAATAATTCGAACGGAACGATAAGCAAAAAATAATAATAATGAAGCATGAGCAGGTGATAGGCACGGGAATCACAGCGGATTTCGACTTCTCTACTGATCGGTACACAGTTAAGCGGAAGAGTATGGACCAAATGCCACTCTTCTTGATTCAGAGATGTTGTTCGGAAATGTGTCGAAAAGTCAGAATGTACAAACATAAAAATTAAAGAATTCCATTAGTTCTTCGACCTTTCACTCTAAACCGAACGACGACCCTGTGAACTCTTTAACAACCCTTTTCTCTTAGTTATGCGATATATGTCTACAGCAAAAACTCATATACATGAAAAAAGATGGAGGCACATGAGCCTATGAACCATTCATTACATATTGCCCATATACCGTCGAAGCGATGCCTCCATCTTCTGACGATGAGCGATTCGAGTAACGCCTAACTGCGTAAAAGCTGTACGATCGCAATTCATAAGCGCCCTACCGTCTACTCGACGTGCTTGGAATGCGGACATATACTCGTCGAGCCCTGAAATAAAGAATTACAGCTTTTGTTGTTAGTACTGGGATGATGATGAGTTCGTTAGGAACGCGAAGTTACTAGGATCTTTCGAAGGACTTTGTGGTTAGAAATAACTAGTGAATGTCAGTATAAAATAGGCTATCTAATTCAAGGGAAGTAGAAAACAAATAAATTTCGCAGGAAATCCTCTGAGAGTTCTCTCTAAGGATTACTCTTGCAGGGGCTAACTCCCAGGGCAGGCAAGACCTGAGAAAACCAAACAAGAAGCTATATGAGGTAATGGTCAATTTGATGGCATACATATATTATTTCAAAGAATATGTCGACCCAAACCTAGGAGACAGACGTGCCTTGATAGGGAGATATAAAAATGGTCAACAAAATGAAACTGCTCTGCAATACATTATCAAAATTGAATGGTTTTTGATCCCCGATCCACTCAATCTGAGCAGATAAGTCCTCTCCGCCTACCCACTTCCCCTGTCAGCCAAATTAGTCGGACGTGCTTCTCCCTTCTAATGCGGTCTGTGTAGAAATTGTGAGGTCATTGATGGAACTTTCGTATTTATTTCTACTCGGTTTGTGGTTAACTGCCAATCCGATACCAGTGAACCCACAATTATTGTTTACAAATGCTAATATCCGAAAAAACTCAGAAGGTTGTTTGGGTCATTCATTTCAGTTGGTCAAAGGAAATCCTCATGGCAACACATTTGAGCTCACTCTGATATTTTCAGCTGTACTTACATATTTGAGGATACACGCTCGTTTAGATTAGTAGATTGATATTTCGGCTTCTAAGGACCACTCACCCAATGAAATAAGCCACTGAATGGCATCAGCACATGTCCATTTCAGTAGTATTTTCCTTTCAAATGACCCACCTTCCGCATCTGGAAGCGGAAAATGAAAAGGTGCGAATAGATCTTGAAGGAGAGCAATCTATCAGTGAGTTTCTAGCGAATGAGAAGTGGCCAAGAAACCAAGTTCAAATGACAAGGAAAGGAGAGCACAGAAACCAGCAAAGGGAAAGGCACAATCACAGAAAGCATTCTAATCTATCCTTACTTTGCATGTCACTATCAGAACCACCGGTACCAGAATCTGGATCGTCGTAGTCGACCGGAGGTACCACTGGTATCAGCGTAGTGGGACGGGACTCGGAAGAACAGCCCGACAGCGTACTCAGTGTAGATGACACTGACATCTAAATAACCAGCACACATGCAAACCCAGAGCAACCGAAACGGAAAGAGGGAGACCGAGGGACAGTAGCGCCATCTGACAGGAGAAACGATAGCGACGATCACAGGAGGTAGGAAGAGGAAGCGGTAAGCACGTACGTTATCAATGTTCTTCCGAGCACCGTAATTGTCCTCAATGTTCTGACTGATGATGGTCACGTTGTGCCGCGAGGTGGAAGTATCGACGGTAAAGTGTGGTCGATGGGCATTCACTTCGGTGCGCTCCTCGCCGTATTCTGACGGCTCCAAAGAGGTTCTCGAAGATGTATACCTAAACTGACACTGTTAGAAGCTGACGGGAGCACTCCAATCACAACTGAACACAGAGAGTTCGAAATATCGCTTCAACAAACCCGCTGTCTTTTTTGTTCGCTATTCCTGGCGGCGAATGTTGCTTGACGTCTTTCGTCGGAACGTTTTCTCTCACTGTCTCTCGAAGAGACAAGCCGCCAAACCGACTAAGGGAAAAGGAAGGTTAGGAAGGGATTCATCCCGGACTCTCTCATAACCTTAGCATGCACTCACCCATCAACATCGCTTTTTTCTTCTTCGTCCTGCTCAAGAGCTACCTTGCTCCTCCGCTTTGCCAGGGCATTCCTCAAGTCAGCTTGGAAATCAGCTGATCCATTCGTCGATAAGCCAACCTGTATCGAGGGCTTCTTCTCCTCCGGCTGAAACATGAAGGGAATCAAAAAACGATCCATTCCCTTCCGGAAACCATATAGCTCCAATTCAGGAATCGTAACGGAGCAAAAAGCTTAACTAATACAAGTTCGATAATTTTTCTATAACTAACCTCCGCTTTCTTTAAAGATACCGAGCGGAGGGCTTCCACTGATATGCCAGCCTTTGTAACCCCTGTGGATGAAGTGGATGAAGTGGATGAAGTTTGAATCTTCAACAGATTCGGAGGTGGAGGTGGCGGAGGAGGAGGTACAATGTTTGAGCTCGTACCTAAAAAGGTGTATAAATAAATCCCAAGTTACGACGCATCAAAAGGTATCTATTACTCGAAGGAGGAGAACTCTGTGGAAGCGGGGGCGGAGACGGCGTATGATCAGAATCATGAGTGGGAGGAAGTACAATGTGCATAGTGGTTGACCCATTGGGACTGTTCTGCTTTGCATAACTGCTGCTATACGGTGACGATGGCAATCTAAACAATCTACAATTAATAATTTCTCTGCTGGATATTTCTTTCACAAACTAACCGTTGTGGACTTGAATTTTGTGGTATGGACGATTGAGGAGGGGGAGGTGGAGGTGGTGGAGGTGGTGTTTTTGGTCGAAAAGCGGGACGGTACGGTCTGGAATAGTCGCTTCCTGACTGGAAGTAACCAGCACTTTGGGAATTCCCATACCCAAGTCGATCATCGCTTTGAGACGTTGTTGAAGAAGTTTCGTCTTCGGCGAGCTCAAACGAGTTCATATGAGGGATGTCTGGGGAACTCGAATACGTCTTCATCGGAGAACCATAGATGGAGTTCATCGGTTGATTATTCTAAACAGCTTTTGTAAACAGCGTAGTAAATGAATAAATACTGTACAGAGACGGATCTGGTCACTGTATTAGGACGCTACGTTCTTTCGACTGACTCCCACTGAAGTGTCCCTTATATGGGCTAGCCCAACACTGACTTGTTGCCTCAATTTTCAGCACTAAGCTGATAAGCTATGCCCAAATCCAAAAACTGGACCTTCTTAAGTACCTTCGAAACCCACTCTTATCCATGACAATGATGACCTTCAACAAACCTGATAATCATATGATCGTTGAAGACCTTGAGGCGACGGTGCCGTTCGCTGTTTTCTTCTCTTCATATCCGAAACGGAATTGTATTTCTTCGGGGTCTGCGATGAAATGGATTCCTGAAATAGGTTTTACTCGGATCGATCTTCCAAGAGTTACTCTTGCGAGGAATTTCTGTAATAACAGAGATTCTTTATTTATTTACCTGGTCATAAGGTATAGGTTGGTAAGTGTGACGCTCCCCTTGCCGTATCATTAGACTTTCCAGTTCAGCTGCCGAGATTCGTCGACCTCCTCCGTGCCTTTGTTTTACTGATGCGCAATGGGTTTCTGCGTAATTGGAGCGCAGTTGTGCGGGGGAGTAGTACTCTTCGTTCCCTCCTGAAGATTGAATGATAGGTTTTTCAAAATGCTGTATATGGTAAGCTCGTGCCAACAGCATGCGAAACATGCCACAGGAGGGATTGCGCAGTGAACAAAGCTTCGAAAGGAAAATATAAAAGGTTCGAAAAGGTATGGTAGCTTGGGCATACACTTTCAGAAATGGCATGAATCTGACGATTTCAATAATACATGCCAGCAGCTATGCCTTGTATGCCTTACCTTTGTCGAAGATTGTTTTCATTTATGTTAATATTCGGGGATAACTGGGTGCAGTTAGAAGGCAGTATAGAAAAAGGTTAGGATAGATTACCGGTAAATCCATAGAGACTTTGACTTCCTCGAAGTGATAGCGAAGTAGACGGATGCCTCACAGGAGGCGGTGGTGGAGGAGCCATATACGAGCCGCTGCCAACTGTAAGCAGCGAACTCGTCATTACGGTCCGTCCTGTGATCAGTTCTGTTTTGAAGGTTTCTAGTACTATTACAGCTTTCGCAATATTCAATTCCACTACAAGCTTTCAAACTACTGAAAGGGAAGTGCAGCCATTGAAAATCGTCCACACTAAAAGGGAAGGCGGTCGGAGATACCGCAAGGTTTGCAGCAGAACTATTCTGAATCTATAGAGAGGACACTACACTCAGTACGTGAAGCCTGACAGAATCTGCCAAGCATGAGTAGCAGGGATGAGTGGCATCCGTTGTGCGAAACACCGAAAATGGTCAGGTTACCACTGTTTCATATCTGCACGCTTCGCCACCATCCCCACCATTTTGAAACGATCACCCACCCCACACTGGAACGAAAAACGAAGGGGATCACTCAGAACTCAAATTGCATACCAGGAAAAAATACCAACTGATTATAGGGATATCTAAAAAAGTAGAAAGAAGAGTTTCCAGAACAAACACGAGAAGGCATGAAGCACACATTCCCTTTGGATTGCTCTTGCAATCCCAAACACAAATATTGATCGGCTAGCCGGTCAAGACATTTGTGCGTAGTGGAAGTCAGCATTCTCAAAGCTCCCATTGGGAAAGGGCTGATCTGCGTTTGTCAACAGTGTTCGAAGGTGCCCTTTATTCTGTTGTAACTCTGTTCCTCTCCAAATTGGAAGCTTCGAGATATGAGTCTCCACTGACATACACAGCAGCCTTTTCCGTAGGAAAGTATTCTTTCTACAGATGCTTACCTGATCGAGGTCTGGACACCGTTGCAGTAGCAGCCATAGACAGCGAAGACGGGTCTACAGTGATCACCTGAATACGAAGTGATGTTTTGGATTGTGGTTGTCAAGTCAACACTTCGAAAATATACCTTGAGGGTTATGGTAACACCGGCTTGTTGAATCAGATGTACTACTTGCTCGTGACTCGCACACCTCACATCAATGCCATCAATCTCCAACAGATAATCACCTGAAGCCATAGGGTATCTTCACTGACATGGAAGTTGAGTTTCATCTAGGTAGCGGCACATGTCGCGGTTGTTAAGCCACGATTGCACGCGCCGTCTCATGGTCTACCCCAACAGTAGACCAAGTAACGGTTTCGCGCTCAAAGCGCGGGAAGCGCGGATATATATGACGGCAATACTCCGCTTAGGGCATCATTTGACAACGCGCCTCTCCCCGGTAATCTCCACATCACTTATCGATCGGAACCCCTCCGGAAGTGATCATTCTTTTCATATTCTTCTCTCGCGCTACCTCTTTTTATCTCAATAATGGAAGTCCTTAAGATCATCCCAATAACTGGTATTGCTTACGTCATACTAACTGTAGCAGCCTCTTATGTAATCTTTGTTTGAAGTGTTTTTTGCACTATTTTCTAACTTTTGGAATTAAATCATTCCAATGGCCTCAGTTTTCTTGCATCCTCATAACCGTATAAGTCTTTTGCACCATTTTACGTATTGATTGTTTCACTGTTCTTCGTAATTGCTGATAACAAGTTTAATTACCCAAGTTTGAGAGTGCGCCAATAAAGACGTCTCGCGATTAATGTTAACGCGTGGCAGGATATTTCGTGACTACGACGATAGCACATGTACTAACCTGGTCTCAATCCTGCCCTCATGGCCATTCCGGACATGTCCACTCCTTCGAAGAACTGGAGAGCAGGTGATAACGGCGAAGGCTCGAAATCCATTGGAGACGCCACATCTGCAACATTTCTCCCAATTCACGCAACCTTTACCTCTGAGTCCGACACGAGAACTCACGTTTCGCCCCTCTGAGAATGAAACCAAATCCTTTAGGTCCCCTAGGAATCACGAGGATGCGAGGCACGTTCGCTTCATGTCCCGGAGCCATAGCAGGCGTAAATCGACGCATCGTGCCGTATTCTGACGGAGTGACGGTGGAGCGACTTATGCGTGACGGTGTCGGTGAGGGCGCAGGCTGTAAGCCGTTAAACTGAGCTTACATGAGTCTTTCACAGAAGCGAAATGACCAACCTGAGGCGGTTTGCTCCTCTGTGACTGTGGAGTACCGTAGATGTCTTGACTGTAAATCGATGATTGGCTGAGTGATCGACGTTTGGATAGACTGGAGGTAAGACGTCTCCGGGTCGAATATTGCGGGGTCCCACGATAGGGCACTGAAAATTGAGCTGATTATTGTTTACAAGAACTAGTACCGCATGAAATGCTTCAAACGGAGTTTAATTGAATCAATGAAAGAATCCTACTTTTCAGTATTTGAACACGGATCATATTAGATGAGTAGAAAGGAAAACGTTAGGCTTTTGTCAGAAGCGCTGCACTTTCAAGAAGAATTGAATAACAGTGCCTAATTGGCTAGGTTAAGGTGAACTGGAAGGTGCTGTACATGCTACGTCTTGCTTGCGAGACCTGAGGTACTCAAGTAGTAGACCTAAACGAGTAATAGCCAGTGATTGGAGTCTTCAGAAGGCCCTCGAAACCCGTTGAGTAACTACTTTTTTGGTCTACTACAAAGTGTCGGCTGAACTCGCCTAAATTTTTCTCACCAAATGTAAAAAAGAAAATGTCCAGTTATTAGGGAAGGTAACAAGCACTTTGAACTTGACTGGGTGTTTATCTGAGAACAACATATCTTCTCTCTCTAGAAAAAATTTCTCCGTCAAAACCGGGTTACAAAGGAAGTTGAGGCAACACGAGGAGTTACCCAGGTTAACACCAAATGGAAGAGGACGTAATCAGGGTCTCTTCCTCAGCCGCAGCGCTTTTCCACGTAAGCACCGCCTCTGAGGTATCGACGTGGAATTAAATGGTAGCGAGCAAACAGCAACGACAAAAGAAACGATCAAAATAACATATTTTAGCACCCATTTCCTTGTGCCCATCCCAATCCTCTCACTCGAAAGCCTATTACTCGGAGGAATCTAGTTCATGTGGAATAATGGAAGTTACCGTGCATAACAGTTTAAAAATGGCGAAGAAAGAAAGAAAGTTAGCGGATTCGAAAGAAGTAAGGCTTCAAAAATTAGTATGAAAGGGAGTGGTACGGGATCACGCGTCTGTAACAGTCTGGGTGTCTCCCATATGAGCGTACTATTCGTCGGCATCCTGATGATTCACTGTGAATGGTGTAGCTCTAACTAGGCCCTCATAACACGGCCGCTCTGATAATGTATGTACATCGATCAAACCGATGTGAGACCCTTAAACGCCCTGTCAAGGTGGCTTTTTGACCCGACAATGTTCCATTTGCTATCCTTTCAGGCCACAGGCTTTTCCTCGGGATAACTCCCGAAAACCATTTTTATCGCCAACTGTGCCTTTGAAACGGGCTGTAAAAACGAGAGCTTCATTCGGAGAATCCTCAGAAGTAGGGCATAGGAATGGGAGTTCGGAGGTTCAGTTTAGCCATTTTTGTACCAACTGTTTAGTTGAGCTCCACATTTATTTCGGAACACCATTGACCCCCTAGTTGTGATCGCGGAATGTGCCTATGCTGGTCTACGATTTATCCTCTTTGAGCTCTTCGGGGCTGTTACAGGGGATATGGTGCGTTACAAATAAAAATGTTCTTCAATTGTATGAAGAGAAAGAAAGTGAAAAGAATGACGTACCGCTAGCAGACGGATTATGTGAAGCAATGACTTCGGCTACAGCCGTCGTACCGACAATGTGGGCGACGTGCAAAGCTGTCTGCCCTTGCTTGTTCACAGCCAGATGATTTGCGCCACGAAATAGAAGAACTCGTGCGCAATCAGGCCTGAAAGTGATGTGGTGAAAGTCAATGAGACATTGGAATGTCGAAAATGTCTCCTAAACGTAGCAGCAGATGCGAATTTGTCTGTTCATCAAATTTCAGGGAAAGTAGCAGTGGAACACTCAAACAAATAGGCCTCGAAACAAGGTACGAACAGCGTAAGCGAGTAGCAAAAGCTCTTGAAGACGGACTTCCCCCACAGGGGATCATACCGGGTGCGAGGTATGCAGTAGCTAAAAAGGGAATTCAAGCGCGAGGAACTCCTCCTATAACGATTCTGGGTCACTTTCCTAAAGAGGTCTTGGGATTTTTTTTCTATCTAAAGGGCTCGAGCGAAGGTCGACTTTGAATACAGATCGAAGTCGGTTGTAAAAGCTTAAGAAAGCAAAGAAATCCAAGCAAACAGTACCGATTGTTGACAGAGCAGACGTGTAGGGGAGTGTTGCCGTTCACATTTTCCGCATCAACGACAGCGCCATAAAAGAGAAGATGCTCAATGTGTTTAGCCAAACCGTTTTTGCAAGCCTAAAAAAGTCTTTATTAATTAATTTATCGTTTGTAAAAATAAATCCTTACTCGGAAGGGAAATCAGTTGAAAAGCAAAGCGCACATATTTTGGATGGGAGAACGTGAGCAATTGAAGTGAACTAGTTGGCAGGATGTATGGGGAAAGCTGGGTAGCTGCTGCTATGGAGGAATTCCGGACCGTACGTGGACCAATTATGTGCTTCTCATGTGTCATACGCAAATGCTTGTCGCGCGTTTTTCGGAGGCAATTTGAGCTGATCAATGGGACTGTTGAAGGCCACTTAGCCACCCAGGAAAGTGACATACGTCGTCTGTAAATGGCGCGGACAAACACTGTATTTAGGAGGGCAAAAGACGAAAACAGAGAACAGCTTCCTATCCGATCTCAACGAGCATCGATAGTGAGCTCTGACTTTCCATCGGTCTTTTAAGGGCAGTTGACATTCTTTCAGACCGATCCTGTAATCGGGAAAAGTGACGTCAATATACCAAGAGAACGGACCCCGGTTCCGAGTGGGACAAACGTTGAAGAAGAAGCATAAGTTGAGGAAAACATTCCGGTCCTTTCATTTGAAAAACTAATTCGTCAGAGAAATACCAGAAGGTACTTTGAAGGAGCGGCCTCCTTCCAAGTGTGGACCTACTCACCACTAAAAACAATCTTGACAGAAGTTTGAAAAGCGAAAATTCGTACAGTTTGTTCGGGCTTGCTATGCTGACGAGTCACCGCGCAAAGTAGTCTGCAAATGAGAAAGCATATGGGCGAGCTCATTATTTTGAGAGAGCAGTAATACAAGGTCCGGAAGAAATTAAAACGTTTGATTGAAAAGTTTCTAGAGCGACACTGCAAAAAAAAAGCGAAAGGAGCTGGTTTAGAAGGGGATATTCGGGTTGGACTGAGTTCGCTTGTACCTTGCCTATCGTAGGACGATCAGTAGTTCTAATGTAAAAGTAGTGAACCAAGAAGTAGAAAACAAGGAAAACAGTTCTGATAAAAAAGCTCATGGCTAATGGAATTCTGCAGGAATCGCAAATAAGCTAGACAGCACTCCTAGCGCTCTTAAAATTATTGGGCATCGACTAGTGCAGGGGAGGGAACGGTCCAGGGTCATGAGATTCAGTTAGGTTCACCTAACCATCATTGAACCTTAGCAACCTTTTCAGAGTCACAGTTGACGATATTTGGGAGGTTATGGGTCACATCAACCCCTTAAATTTCAAAAATGGGTGTCCTTTGTGAATGGTGTGGCCTCTAGAACGCCGTTAAGACTTGTCCGCCTTTGAGTGTGGCATACAGCCGATGCTATTTTTGAGCCCCTTCAACGTCCTATCTAAGCCGTTTGCGGATTTACAGCGCCCCATATGGTATTGGGGGAGCCACACATCTCAGAGGGATATTCAGAAACCATTTCTATCGTGTACCGTACCTTCAAATAGTCATTGTATTTTGGGATGACAAGTGCACAGCACTACTTCGTAATCTAACACGCTCCTGTTGTGATTACCCAGGGCTTCAGCGATGTTTTTCTTTATGTGCCTTATAGCAGGCAATAATTGCGGTTGAAGGATTCTCATAAAAGGGCGATAGCTTTCAATCGTCATCAAATGACTCAACTGGTTTCTTGCATTGGTTTGGATAAAAAAACAACAAGTGGCAAGGAAGGGGAATGATTTGTTCCTCCAATTCATCGCAACAACTCATCGAATTATGACATCTGGAGAATTGAAGCGAATCATGTCAAAGTGCAATGCAAGGGTATGGACAAAGTTTCTAGCGTCAATCAATCCCGTCTGAGGGATGCTTCCATGCATTCGACGTCCACTTAGAATCGTACTGGCGCAATGAATGCGTAGGTGGCCTATATAATGACTTACGGTAGCCAGCTGATGTACAATTCAACGCTTCCTTCCAGACTATCTCCTGGAGTCTAAGAGGGATGGAAGGCTCGGTCGGCTTGAGGGTATAATGATCCTAGATTTGGTCCCAGGAACATGTATGTTTTATAGTGGGCCACTTGGCGCTACACCTTATCTGCTCTACCTTACCCATATCGGGGATTATAATAGTTTGAGAGAAGTTCATGGTACTGAAGCCGGTTTTGAAGTGTACAGAACCGGAAATCCCTTGAGGTAAGAAGGCTGCCACTTTGAGGAACAAATGTATCATGGGACCTGTTTTGTAATTCAGTAGAGGTTCCCAAGTTACAGTTCCCAAAGACTATGACTTTAATCAATCTGAGAGATGCGCCCCCTCACGCGACTTTTGTTCAGAATTGTAATGGCGTAGTGAGTGCGTATGTGGCCTATACAACGACTTGCGGTGGCTAGCCGATGTACAATGTACATGGCCTAAGCGGACATCGATCCGGGATTCGAACCTCTGACCGTGCGTGTGTGTAGTGCGCCACTTGCCACTACACCACCTCCGCCCTTCTGATACATTCGCTTGATACGTGTCAAATACATGACCACCCCTCGATGGAACGCCAGAGAGAGTAATTGTCTAAAAAAAGCTAAAAAATAATTTGGAATTGGTGAAGTGCTCAGTGGCGCACACTATCATCCTAATGGTTGCGGTATCGGTAGAAGGGTATCAAGTCCCAGATCAGCACTCGCTCAGGCCAACCACGTCCCAAACCATCCTGGGATCATGTATTGGAAACAGACTTGCCTGGGGGAGGGGGAGGGGGACAAAAGCATTGATTTGTATGTCGACTTCATTTTATAGCTCACATTCACATAGAAACGTCACTACGACTCGGAATGAAATAAGAGGCGGCTTCCACAGACGGGATTGATCGAACCCGGACGATTCCTCACCCTTCACCCGATTGACTTGAAGATATCGAATAATAAAATTTTGTGGTTGAGAAGGTGAGGAGACCTGACGTTCCTCATCTAGTAAAACGCAATCGCATTCGACCTATATTCAGAAGTTGAGTGAAATGACTGTTCACAGGATCTATGACAGAACGTGGTTTGGTGCGAAGTGGAACGAACTATCACCTGAAATCCCAGAGATCGATACCCGTTCAAGCCTACCAAGTTTCACAAACCTCCTGGGCTAATTTGTCTGGGAGAATGAGANCGGACGATTCCTCACCCTTCACTCGATTGAAAACTTGGAGATATCGAATAATAAAATTTTGTGATCGGGAATGTGATGAGACCTGACAATCCTCATCTAGTAAAACGCAATCGCATTCGACCTATATTCAGAAGTTGAGTGAATTGACTGCTTATAGAATCTATGACAGAACGTGGTTTGGTGCTAAGTGAAACGAACTATCACCTAAAATCCCAGATCGATACCCGTTCAAGCCTACCAAGTCCACAAACCTCCTGGGCTATTTCGTCTTGGAGAATGAAAACAGTGGTCCTTGTGTCGACCCGCTCATTGTATGGGCCATATAGGAATTCTGAGCGCCCCTAAGGCTCTGAAAAGTAGTCGATCGCGAAGATCCACCCCCAAACGGATTTACTGACACCAAAAAAAGTTCATGTGAAATCATTCCATGATGCACAAATCAGCTCTTGATCTTCCCACTCAGAAGAGTATGGTACCGAATAAATGTCCTCAGATGGAAGGATTGGATGGCCTAAGGGGCACCGATCCAAAATCCAATCCACTAAAATCCATCTGCCACCACATCACCTCGCCCAGTCTGATGAATTGATGAACAGAATCTCCTATTGATCACCTTATGCAAGTGAACTAAACAAGACCCACAGTGATAGCATGCTTCGAGCCGATCAGCCCCTACGCCCCTTTAAAATAAACAATATTCTGTCAATTACTGTACCGTCGACACTGATTCCTAATCGTAACACCTCAACTGATCTCTATGATGAGCCAAGAAGGCGAAAGTGATGCAGGTAATGGACCCAAATCGGATCTCGTCCAGATTAGCCCTCTGAGGTGAGTATTCAATGGGACACTTAATTGGATGGATAGGAACACTAACTTGTAAATAACTCAACCTCGCAAGCTATACGTGTTTTCCGCAGAATCCATGAAATCACTCGAGGGTTTTAAATCAGAGTCCACTGCATCATAAAGAAATAGTACCTTTACCAGTACATCGAAAGAAGTTAGCTATTGGGCGTATGTGCGTTTGAGAAGAAATCATTTGAAGCTCTGAAGCGTTGAGTGAACTCGTGATTTACAGAGAAATCATCAAGTAGTCCGAGGAAAAAGTAGAAAAGAGAATAATCCGTAATGGCATGAACCGAGGCGTATGACCAGGCTGCATGCGGGTGGTGACGCCCACTAATGGAGGAGTGCCCTCTTGAAGACGCGGATCTCGACACGGCGCCAGCGACGGCGGAGGTTCAGGCGGAACGCACGAGGAAATGAAGGAAGCTTTGGTGTTCGGGGAGCCGATCATTAAGTTCAGCCTCTATCCTGGGTGGGGAGGAGGAGTTTCATTCCTCAATTACTCCAGCGAAAATTCCAGTACGGGACAGCTTTGTCAAGTGAATTGCCTTACTTTTAATTAGCTTCCACTCGATACCTACCTGGTGTATCTCATGATTTCCATGCATATCCGTCACGCCCAGATCCGAGGCCTCCTTCAGCAACATCTCAGCCACCTGAAGAATGATACTTATTCGGTTCAGAGAGCAAACAAGTAAGAACGTACCTGATCATTTGAATCCGTGGTAAGCATGTTGTAGTAGAGGGGTGTGAGTCCGATGGGGTCGCGGTAGTTGGGTGATGCCCCCAACTCCAAAAGTGCTTTAACGTTTTCACAGGATGACAGGAACGCTGCCTTGTGCATTGCTGTCTGAAATAGAGGGCAATGTCGTAGTCTGGAAATCGTCCCAAAATACTCACAATGGGTGCTCGCCCATCGCGCCCTCTGTACCACGTTTTTCAGCGGCACGGCAGCCCATTCGTGTCAAGTAGTCTTTTTTACGCAATTGCTAGTCAGTTAGTCGAATTTGTTGTCCTCATTTCACGACCGTTATCAGAAAGACTCACCGTAACCTCTAACTAGGAGGGATGGTGAGAGAGGAGGGGCCTTCCCAGAGGGAAAATTTTCAACGTAGGAATGAATAGTTGCCAACAAAACACGGCATGGCGCAGAAGGGGTAATTAGTTCCCGTTGTACTACTCGTTTCCAAGGCCAACGCCAATGTACGCTCCACTGGGTACAACTGTAATATTATTCATCTTCAAAAAGACCTCAATAGACGTACTTGACCCTCAGAATTGCGAAAATCGATGTGTGCGCCACCTCCCACGAGAGCGACGAGCACTGCTCGATTCGACGGTACTCCGGCCGCTAACGTCAATGGAGTCTCACCCTGGAAAGCATTGGTGGCTTGACCGGTTACCGCTCGAACCCAGTGTTCGAGCTACGTACCTGTGCATCGTGGAAGTTCGCATCGAGTCCCTGCGCGCAAAGCTTTTCCACTTTCTCTGCGTTTTTCGACTGCACATAGTCCATAAACTTCTTGAGCGTTGCCTGAAAGGATCTGGTAGCCTCAGTACAAGGCATGACGGATGGTTCCTCATGAATCTTATACGTAATTCCCTTGAAAGCCTGATCAGCTCAACACTGCAGAGAACATCGGCCAAACGTGCGATAATGGTTTTTTGGCTTGGAACGGAATGGTCACTCAGATACCTGTTCATGTCATCCCCCCTTGACCGGCTACCCACTGCTTTTTCTTGCAAAGTGGCCCTTCTATGCTGTGCCAAAATCACCTTTAGGTTTCCCCCAGCCATTAGAAGGTTTCCCAGAACAAGAATCGCACACTGGAAGGACCATTTAGCACTTCCCAGGCTTTTCTGACTTCACCCAAAAAATCAGTTTACTTATCGGAAATTACTAGATCCTGATCTGGCAGCTGATCTTTTAAGGTTTGATTGTTGAGAACCCATCAGGAATTGAGGAGATGCAGCTCACCTTACTATGCATGCTCTTCAAATGCTTCTCGTCGAGGTTCAGCATTTTGTAGACCCGTTTTTTGTACTTGAGCTGAAAATAGGCACAAAATACAGTAAGAATACGTCGATTAGTGGGAATTTGACCCAAATGACTGTGAGTGCGGCGAAGTCTCAATTTCCTACGGAAGGCTGCTCTTCCATTTTGAGAAAAAAAGGAACACCTTGGAAAAAGCAATTCGGCCCTGCTTGAGGCTATATCAAGTTTCGTAGGCGCGGCGCGGTCGATACTGTCCATCCTAAGGCATTTGGGGCAGCTTGTTTGCTCGCACAGAAAAGACATACAAACAGCACATTAGGCGAGAGACGAACGCAGGCGACCACGATTGACAGTTCGTTATGCGAGGAGAAGGCAAATCGCAAAGGCTGAGAAGGTGAAAAGGAAGAACAATAGCGGACGACAGGTGACGTGATGAGAGAAGAGCTTCAATCGAACCAAAACCTTTGCATACCTCTAAGTAAGGAACGCAGTCATGGAAGGGATAGTCGCGGACGACACGGTCTTCAAGAAGGAATTTGCCGGCTCGACCATCGCATGGTGGCAGAAAAAGCCCGTAGTTGAAGGCCTGCGGGAGTGCCTGCAAATAAGGGGTTAGGTACGACATGGACTGTCACCTTGTCTCGCTCAAAGAACGCTGGATCTGCAACATCATTTGTGATGCCCTTTATTTTGAGAAATATTTTATGATCATTTCAAAACTTTTTAAATAATTTACATAAATGCTCACTAACATGTGACAAGGAACTCAAACAATATTCTTACTTTCTACGGCCTATTCCGGCCGTAGAAAGTAATTTTGGAATGAGCTGATGGATATGCCATAAAAAGTACCACAAACTTTACATAAAAATGCTCAGAAACAAAAGAAAATGGATCCAAAAAAGTTTCAAAATCAGAGTTTCCCAATGATCATTCTGTATGGTTTGTTGGGAACTGGAAAATATCGTTTGCTGCACATCTTCTAGGAAAAAATGTGAGCTTCAAATATATGTAATTTTCACTTGAATGCTCAAATATATGCAATTTTCACTTAAATGCAATTTCGGTTTTTTTCTCTTCTATGAGGGTAAGCTGAAACGGTGAGGTTAAGCTCAATGAGGGTAAAACCTAAAAATCGGGTTCTTTTCCTAGAACGACGCATTGTCATGAAAGTTACCTACCTACACAATAGCTTTCAGAAGAACTGTACGAAGCACCGAAGGCAAACTCATTTTGGGTTTTTCAGTGCGATAAGCAGAACACTGGGCAAGGTAAACAAACGTTGTTTTTCCATAAGAAATCGTAATAAGCTATTCTAAATTTAGTAAACACCTCGTAGTCGGCTAGCATTAGAAGTTTATGCGCCCAGTTACGAGCAGGGTTCATGATGGGTGAAGGATGGGTCCATGTTCGAGTTTTGAGCTCTACAACACTATTTCCTTCTAAACAAACTAAATTCATTAGCTCCGCTCTTGCTCCTTAAAGCGATTTCGACGGGATGTCGTCGGAACGGTCCCACTGGAACTATCACTCAACGACAGGCATATGGAACTTTTGTTCTTCTTGAGAACGTTCACTCCGGACCACTGAAACCAAGTAGAAAGCGCTTTGGAACCTCCCTGCTCCACCACAAGAAGTGCTTGCAAACCCAGTGACCTGTTATGAGATAAGGAGCTGCTTATAGAACCGCAACTCTTGTTAGCCACTATTTCAACATGCTAGTCTACCCTAATGTGATGTGGGTCTGGGGCACAGCATACGATCAAAGTTTTGCTCAGATCAGAGCCACGGAAGGTAATGGCATCCGTTCGACCGATGGAGACAGTACTAGTACTAATTGAGAGTTCGGGGTGAAGAAAATGCCAGAAACACTTCGGTAGGGGAGAGTCATGGTCCCTGAAAATAGAAGGGAATCCACCGTAACCCTATGACTTTCCCCAAACAGTATTAACACATCAGTTTTGCTTCGATGCCCATGTTTGCTCTTCCATGAAAAGCTTCCTCACGTGATTTTTCTGATGAATCATTCAATTCAAAGTCAGAATAAAAACGTTGCAAATCGATTTGAATCCCTCTATAGCTAACTGGGTCCTTCTTGGATATCAAAGATCAGCTGGGTTCATGAACCACCCTTCTATTCTACCCTAAATCAAATCGAAGTCACCCTTATGCTAACCGAGCCACTTTATGGCAGAACTGGAGACTATGCCGCAAAAGGTCTGTTCATATTTTTTCTAGGGACGCCTGAGGCAGTAACGGTACGAGATCATAAGAGATATTTTTCACATTATCGAGAATAAGTATTATTTGTGGATAACCTGAGGGATCAGCACTATGTTAACAATAATAACTAACTCGACTAATTGGTAGAATTATTCCAAAATAGGAAGAAAAAAAGTACAAACCTGAGGTAAAGTGGCAAGCAATTTTCGTTTCACATCCCACACGAAGTCGTCGAGGCTGACGGTCAGACATTTCTGTAAAGGAATCTTTACCGCAAACAGATTATCATGCACGATTATTATGGTCTGTACACAGAAGGTGCACGGTCCTCTTCGCCAACGGACCAGAGCCATGAGGTAAAACCCACCAAGTTCGAATCGGGGTGCACAATGCGGTTCTGAGAGTGGAATAATGAGTTCGTTTCGGACCCTTCAGGGTAAGCACCTACAGGGTATTGGGAATGAATCAAGCAGGAAGCGACCTTCTAATTTTTTTACTACTTAATCAGCACCAGCCCTGATTTTCATGCGTGAAGGTTAGAACCTTTTATGAAATATAAAGGGTAAAGTCTCTTCGGCATTAATGAATCCCATCTGGGGTGTGCTCCCGCGTTCCACTTCCATTTTAGTCGTAATGGCATTTTGAATGGTCACGAAGACAATATAATACGAAGAGCTGCGGCGGTCTATTGTGGTTTAAGTCAGTGATTTTATCCTCAGAGACGTGTCTGGTACCACCTACCTGGACTCGGAAGAATAGAAGGTTGGGTTGGCCAGGGGTAATGCCGATTCGGGACCCAATTTCAGGGCTATGTAAGTGACAATGCGCCACCTGGCACTACACCACCTCCGTCTTACTTTTATGTATCTTAAATTGGTGCTAAACATTTTTCAAAGTACATACCCGAACTTGAATCTCAGGCACGTAGATCTGTATGTTGATCGTCTCTTCGTCTCCATCCATGTCCATTCAGGACGCAGGAAGCATCACAGATTAAGCTCTGTGCAGATGAAAGTGAGCGAGATGAACGGCAGCTCTGAACACGACGACTCTGAACGATATCCAGATCGATAACGAGTACCCTAACGGTTCTTATGCGATCGGATGAGCAAAACATGAACGTGAACGAAAGCGAACTCGAACTGTCTCCACCGAACGGAAATGACCAGATTCCAATCTCAAGCAAACAAAGAAGCTGCCGTGCGTACGCTAAATAAATGAGCGGTGAAATTCTAATGGAGAGCCGCTTCATTTATTCTCTTCACAGCAATAAAATTATGTAAATGAGGGTCATTGGCAGGACTGGTTCGAGGGAGAAAGATTCTCGCAGAGAATATGTGGCGGAACTCTGAGACTGAATGCTACATCCACCCGTGGCTGAAGTAACAAGACTGTTTGGACAAATCTGAGAAATGGGAACCTTCTTGTAAACTTTTTCACGTTGACCGGATTCCTTTGAATGCTGAAATAAAGAACATCTTGATGGCGTAATGAAGATATGGTCGAAAATATCGGACAAATACCAAATCTGAACTGAATTTTAGGTCGAGCCGAACTATCCGACTCTAAGATGGATGCTAATCAAAATGAAGAAAAAAATTTAAAAAATTTTAAATTGATTCTGGAAAAGTGAAGGAAGGAAGAAAGAGCCTGGTCGATTAGGATGCTCATCCAAGTACATGCGCTAGCGGCGGCTGTTTTTGGTACACCACCTCTGCGCTAATTCTGGTCCGCCATATGACCAAGTAGCGGAATAAGTGCTTGAAAATCTAATAAACGACATTGCTATTTCATATATTGACGACATTGGGAACAGGAAAACGTCAATGTGCCCTCAGCTAGTGTCGATAGAAGTTGTAAGCAAGTTATAACAGCTGATAGGAACTGGTTCACAGATGGGAATCACGTCCAAGGAGGAACTGAAATGGAGGCGATAAGGTCATGTCGACAGGAAAGGCGGAACGATGAGGGAAGGGTAAATGTTGAAAGCACGCAGCATGACAGTTTTGGCTGGCAACGGGGGAAGTGTCGACGACGAATATTGAATTGAAGTTCACTTGTTGTGTGTGTGTGTGAGTGTAGCAAGCGCAAGTCACTTCTCCCCCCACCTCGTCCCTCCGCCGTCAACGCCATCGGGTCCGGTTCTCCGCGCTGATGTTCAAGCCCAACCCGAACCGCGCACGATGATGAAGCTGCGCCGGCTAACTGCTCTTCGTAGAACTTCGTGCCAGTTTCTCCCGAACACATTCCAGAACACGACCCGTTACCGCAGAACGACGATTCATCGAATTGAACGAATTAAAAGTGGATTTGCGATGAAGCAAGTTCGTTACGGAAAGCCGTGGACGGTCCAGTCTACGATATATCAATCGATTAGAGATGTGAAGACGACATACGAAAAGTTCTGAGAGCGGTAAACCGTAAGAGGAGGAATTGAGGAACTTGTAGCGAGGCTGGAAATTGCCTCTCATTTGGTATCTCAACAGAACCAGATTCCCCTCATTGCTACAACATATTAGCGAAAGAAATCTGTGGAGGTTTCGAAGACCTCGAATCAGAGGATCAGAGAGGCTTCCGATAAGAAGCTATCCGAGATTATGACGATGGACGGGACGTTATCTAGCAACCGACGATCCTACACGTGAGCACAACCTCTAATGCAGTCCTTGGCCAGCTTTGACTAAATTACATTGATTTCAATGAATTCCTTGAAGCCATAGCTACTACAACTTCGCAAAATAGAAATTGAAGACGCTGACAGAGTGCGCCGTGCATTCGACTCCAACTTAGGTTTGTGAGACATTTTGCCTCATGCAACATCGACCATTTTTCGCCACAGAGACGGCCCCGAAAAAAAAAGCGGTTTCCTCGGTTTCCTGAGGAACCTGCACTTTTGGCACGAATGTCTAAGGCACCTTGGACGTGCTGATGTGATAGGTCGATTCCCAGAACTGGACATAAGCATACGCTTCCAAATTAGGCGATTTCTCGAAAAAAAGTAATGAGAGCAGATCGATATTTGATCGGAGTTGTCGGTGAATCAAAATTGAATGCGCCAAGTAGCTGCAGCGAGCATGTTAACCTTGATCATTATCTCCTCGCGGTTTAGTGAATACAAAGAAATCGGCGCGGTCAAGGCACTTCGACAGGAGGACGCCCTTAGCCACCTCCGTCACCTCATTCGTCAAGCCACGAAGGACTCTTACGACACCACTCTACTGCTCCCCACGACAACTCCATCACTAAAAACTCCTTTCTCAGGAACCGTTCTCTAGTAGCTGCCAACAAAATGATCTTACAACAAGATAACGTATTGCACCAACGACCTGATTCGTCGTAGTGTAAGATCGTAGAGGGTTCTTATCGCGAACATTTAGTACCGCAACATTTGTGCGAACATAGAACAATGTCTACTCGACGATACAATTTAGTTGTTTTGGATCTCAAGAAGACGGAAGAGGGGACAATAGAAAGCTGTCGATAATGCAGCAATGATCGAAGAAATTAATGGGCAAAAAGCGAAGCTGGATCACCCAGAAATCGCCCCCTTTCGGGCGAATTTTTTTGACAAGCCGACAAGGTTTATCGCCAGCGCCCTAAAATGAAAACGCCAAGAAAAAAGCTTCGTTTCCTGTTCCGAAAGGTGTTCTCTGAGAATGAATAATAATTAGAGACCAGAAGAACGACTCACTTTGCTGGGTAAACATGCTTTTAAGAGGCATTAGTGAAATGGGGGAAGAACTCTCATTAGGGCCGTCGACGAAACTTATCGTTCTTCTTTGATGGGCAACGAAAATCATATGCCGAGACATTTCGAGGCGATGACGACCCCATGAGGAAATCGCTGGTCAGGTCATCGAAAGGAATCTGTGATATCTTCTTGGAAAAAGGAATTGAAAGAATAAACAGATAATAAGCCCTCAAATGGACCAGATAGAATAGTGTTGTCTGCGATTTGTGTGTCATAAGTGAACATAGCGAGCAAGGAAGAGAGGCCGGTGAAGCGGCGGCTGAAGCGCGAGCGGTTGTTGAGTCCGCCGTAGGCAAACATCTCGTATAATTTATCCAACCGGTCATTCACCTCCGAAAACATGGAAAAATTGTCAAAGTGGAGCCAGTGGGCAGTCACAAGCGGCGACGCGACGGTGACGGCTGGCGAGAAGGACTCCACCAGGGAGGCAGTGGAGATTTGGAATAGGTTCTGGCGCTGAGGGTTACGTAGCAAATGGATTATTGAAGGCGTCGAGACGTAAATGAGGTCAACCCGAGAGCAATCAGCATGGATGTGTTAATGTGGTTAGGAGCCGAGCGAGTGGATTCCGTTGAAAAGTACATCGTGAGGGACCACTTAGAGAGGCGAATTATGTAGGAGGCACTTGGGTAAACTTAACCTACCGCTGAACTTCAGCTACCAGAGTATGGTGTAATTTTCAAGTCCATGTGCTATTCGATGAAAAACAATTTGCATATACCACCTGGACACCGAGCCTCCGACAAGAAATTCTACCAGTTCTGCGAAGGCGAGAGTATGTGAAGAGAAATTATTTTATACCCGAATGCCTACTTTTTACGGTAGTCTTATGGAAATAGAAATCATGGCTTATCAATAAAATGAGACGTTTTTTCCACCTACAACCTCAACCTAGCCCTTTCCTCAACGAACAAAATGGGATTCTGGGCTTCCTATTGAATTATAAGTTGGGTAAACCAGTTTCAGAAGGAGCTCTTTTGAGGACTGGGATCACTATAGGTTGTAAGGTATTGACTGTCCGGGTTTCCAAAGGGTATTGAATCGTTGTCACGGGAAAATAATGTAGACTAAGGTCATACAGGGCTCGCAATGGAAAAGCCACCCGCATTCATGCTAGGAATGATTCACGGTAAATGATACGCTCCAACTACTCCACTGAATAACAGTCTGAGAAAGAAGGCTATCCCCACAGGAATTCCGATGCTACCACTAGTAACCTACAAACGTATCCCCGAATCCGATGAAGTTTTCTCAGAGGTCAACCTTATCAGCGTCTTTTGCCCGGTTTAGAGCTGAAGTGACTCCGATTACGAATGAATAGGTCGTTAGATAAACAACAACAACGCCCCGTCAGTATTCCGTTCTAACATAAATAGAAAGAACAACCTCTTGAATGCATATGATTAGAGATTCTTCAACTGACAAAAGCGTTTCAGAGGTGAAAGATAGTCTGAGAAGCAGTAATGGAAGGAAGTCGAAAGGGTTTGCAGCAAGCTGGAAAAGTTCCAAACACTGAAGTTAAACCTGATTAGGGAAGTTCTAGGTTAGTGGGAGGGGGGAGGGCGATTTCACTGGTAATGTGACAGTTAGTAGATTCTAAATGTAGCTACTACTCCCGAACTTTTTTCTCACACTGGCAACGGCCCACATGAAATATTTCATTTTTTCATAGTTTTATGATCTCTCTGATTCCTGTCCACAATTTTTTCTAGTCCATCAAGCTCTGCCAATCTTCATTCCATCATTTCATATCGCTCCGACTCATGCCATTCTGATTATCATTTCTTAAAACCATAGCCTCATGATCTGAAGACGTTTCATTCTCCTATTTTTCCGTGGTCAAATCAAGAGTCTGTAGAAATTCCAAGATGGGATTTTAGACTACCAGGACTATGATGGCTTATAGAAGCTCCCGTTACTCCCGTTTTAAACCATGAATTCTGAGATCACTCAAAGTACGGGTGGGTCCCCTTATGTTCTCATTACTTGCCAAATCTGATCTCCATGGAAACATTAAGAATCGAAAAGTTGGATTGAACTGAGCGGGAAGCGATTCCCAGACTATGCAGTTGAGTTAACGGTACCTCCGCGCACTACGACTTTTATGTCTTGCCCTACAAAGTCTTCGGCCAGGCGGGTAGTTATCCTTCGTCGTCGGACAAAAAGCATGTGTTGTGCTGTGTTAGTCGAGAAGACAAGCTGGGATGAGACGCTTAACATCTCGCTACAAAAAAAAACGCTTCGCTCCACAAAGACCGGACCAAGTGCTTTCGACTTCGAGAATTGAACTAGGCTTTCTGCACTTTGTTCAATGGTCACTCAACAGAAAAACAAACGAAATTCTTTTTATCCATTGAAAAATGCTGCCAAACTGCCACGAATTCTGTACGACGAAGTCGTACAAATATCGATTCCTCAAGTACAGCTTGTTCGAGGTTATATGCTTGTAACAAAGACGAAAAAGCTCCTTGGAGCGGTAGAGGAATTAGATAAATAAAATGGCTTTTGAAAGGGTAAATATCACTTGTAAACAAGCATATGATGAGGTTTCTCGCTAGCAAAATATGAAAGGGGGCGAGCTTCAATGTGACGATGACGCATTCGACAAATCATGACAAAGTAGCATTCGTTTTGGGCTTTTTTTAGGGGAATATGTCTTCGATATTAAATAAATGT
Source organism: Haemonchus placei (assembly GCA_900617895.1). Lineage (NCBI taxonomy): Eukaryota > Metazoa > Nematoda > Chromadorea > Rhabditida > Trichostrongylidae > Haemonchus > Haemonchus placei. Next base: position 10,626 of record UZAF01018224.1, on the reverse strand, counting down.
ATTCCTGTCATATACAGAATCACATTCAGAACCAAAAAATATGCATATATAATACAAACTGTAGAATGGGAAGAAGCAATGGAATGAGAATAGGGAATTATCGAATCGTTCACATACATACATACATGACAAACACCTGAAAAAGCCCAAGAAGCCAGCTATGCAAGGGGAGAAGTGCGACGGATACTCAAGGGTCCCATCAGGTTTTCAGGTCTTGCAGGGACCTCAAGAAAAAACTCAGGAGTGAGACAGCCGGCCGAAATTGGATCGAGCCATTCTACGGAAAGTCGTTTGACTAATCGATTATGTCTTTTCAGTATCGTAATGCCATTTCAGACACGAGCCCACGGAAAAACGTCTAGAAAAAGCCAAAAACGGATTTGTGCGGAACCTCACCGTACTTGACGGCGTAGTTGCACATACGGTTTCAGTCAACGTTTGGTTGTTCATGCCAACAAAACATGGTCATGGTGCACGTTTAGGTAAATGCCACAATAAGAACGGATAACGACGTGAGTCGTCGTTGTCCTAATGGGAAAAGAAGCAGCACGACCTTCCTCAACAGCAAGACAAACTGGTAACTTCCCAGGACTCAAAGGGCATCCTACGTATGAACCCCCACGAAATGACATCTCGATGAAAATCACGTGTCATATGCAATATCACTTAATGTAATGAATAACGCCGACGTAATCCAGCTAAAAGCTACAGTACTCAGGATAAAGACAGCTGATCAGCTTTGGAAGAGAGGCAAGAAAATCTTGTCCGTAGCCGTAATCATCGTTGAAACCGATTCGATCTGAAATGCGCCACGATTCTCGTTCTCGTCAAAGGGAAGATGGCGCTCGAAGATTGATTGAGACGTCGTATATTGCAACTATTGGGCAATGAAAAACTCGCATGGGCGTAGTGACCGACCAACATTGGCAATGGTGCGATAGGAAAAAAAGGAAATATTCGAGCACAAACATAAGGGAATGAGCGAGCACTTCCATCGCGTGAGATCATCGTCGGATGACCTTCACGTGCGTCGTCGCTAGTTTGTGGGTAAATCTGCATGCCTATACAGAGATTCACAGCTGGTGACCGTCTTAGCGTGAGAATAGAGAAGGATGCGAGGCGTGATGAGGCTAAGCTGAGAAATCGAGCGAAGGGGCTTCTTCTATGAAGGAGGTTGGTGAACGTATTACGGTCGGCGATTTCGACCGAGATAGCCATCTTGAGGATCTTTCACTGCGGCGTCAGCCAGCACATAAATCCGATTCCAATTCAACTTCGGACTGGGAATGACAAAAAGGAATTGGCTCAGGTCAAATGCGGTCGAAACCCAGGTTCGTCATTTGTGACTTGGGACGAAGACAAGGTGGGTTTTCGGCCACATCATATCATAAACTGCCAGCAGGTGGAGTCAAGTAATCACCAGTAATCTTGCCTTTGATTATATACAATAAACAAATAGGAATAGCTGTAGAAATAGCTGTAGAAGACGAGTATATCTCGAAGAATCCTCACGAAGACAGTAGGGAATCGTTAGTCGTTTATTGTTAGCGCAGCCAGAAGAAAGAGGAACGGAAGGAAAGACGAAAAAAGCTGATCGTACAATACATACATACTGATGATAGGTACGACATATAATAATAAAGAGATGATTGGAAGGTAGGAAGGGATATGGGATGGTGGTCTCTGGAGACCGGTTTCGTAGCCATTCAAGTAGACTCTCAACGATTTCTTGCGACTTGTGCGAATGTAAGGAGAGCATTGTGTAAATTCTTAGCGTAAATGCCTGATAGCATGGTAGGGGACTGAACGTTCAGCTGTAGTCAAACGAGTTCATGGTTTACAAAGTTTTCAAAAAGTACCGACAAACAAGTTTATCAGTCGACACTTTGCAAACAGCTTGGCTGTGAGATGGATTACAGATGCTTTCAGGCTCAAATACTGTTCAGTAGCGATACCACGTGAAAGCACTTCCGACGACAAAGTGAAGAATGAAGGCACAAGCCAACTAGATTTCCATAGGCGTGGTGGTACTGGTTAAACTAACAAGCAAGTATCTGTAGCTGGCGGCGGAAAGAAGTGGAACGAAGTCCTCAAGAAGAGAGGGAGAGGAAAAGCCGCAATCGCAATAGAGCTTAGACAGAGAGAAAGGGAAACTAGTGTGGGTAGTCCCAGGATAGTTATACCGGTAATCTTACCGATGCTGCAATGCAGATGGGAACAAGCTTTGGCAGGATTTTGAGCTCGGCAGTAGNTATCGGGTGACGATGCATGTAGGACATTGGCAAATATAGGAGACAAGGTAAATTGACTCTCAGCTGAACATGCTCGAAAGAATGAGGAGGGGGAGAGTGGTCAGAGAAAATAGGGTACTACTTCTTGTTGGGTAATGCTGTTGGAGGAATCTCCTTATCTCACTGATCAATGAGCTTTCAGAAAAGAAAGGCCTTAACTGGAATATTTGGAGCTCGAAAAATTGGATCTGAGCAGCTCTATCGAAGATAATATCGAAAATGAAAATATGGAAGTGAATATGAATGATGGAAATGGGAGGAGGAAACGTGTTCTCCCGAGCAGTGAGTCCCTTGCCGGTTAGGACGTCCAGTAGGCGAACGAGCGCAGTCGCCAACGGCGGTGAATGTTAAGTCCAACGGAAAACACAGGATCAAGCTACCGGACAGGCAACAGCAGCAGCAGCAGGAGCTGAACAGTCGTAGTCCGAATTCCGGCCAAGCGTGTGGATTTACAGTCTTTCATCGGCAGACGGGTCTACAGCGAACTGGTCCTCAAGCAATACACAGATAGACTACTGAGTTTTCGCAGTAACTAGATGTGGTACTGAGACGACAATGTCCCAGATCGACTTAGTGGCGACAGCTGAAGTGAGCGCATGATTTGCATAAAGCGCCTCGTAAAAGCAATGAAGCGACAGCCATGTAATCATGACAGTCTTGTTGTGCCCCGCATTCCCATCATCACTGACTCATGTTCGGAATATTTCTAGCCCTTCAAAGGTGTTGCTTCCCAACAAACGCATGCATGATGAAAATCTTCAATTCAGGGCGACATAAGGAACGCTGAAGCAAGGGGTGTGCGTGTGGGCAAAGAAAGCATTTCGATGAGCGAACGGATGTTGGGGGTCGCTCTATTGATGGCGCGGATGGAAGAATTCGATTCGGAACGGTTCAACCGAAATGCAGCGGCGCCACTTGACAGGAGACAACGAACAAGTGATTCCTGTCGTAGCCAAATATAGAAGTTCTATTTTAGTTGTTGTAACGAGTGGTATTTTGAGATTTTTCCATGGGTCTTCACAAAAACAACACAAACCACCACATATCAGAGATCCGTTGACAACATGCACTTTTTCTGTCTCTCTAAAAGAGATTAAAGGGCTTGTGGCAATTAGAGAAGGCGCCACGTCGGTACTTCGGTGGCTCTTGAAGTTTTGAGTTTGCTTGAACAACAAGCCGTAGTAATTTAGCCAAAAACGACTCAAACCTCGAGGAAAGCCGCTTGCTGATGGAGTCGGGACGAATGGTCAGTCAAGTCAGGTTCTTGGCCGACCTAGCGTCCAAGTAAGTGACAGATCGGCTGACCAGTAAAGCGGCGAAACAATAAAAGCCAAAGAGGAAATAGTACCTTGACTGAGAAAAACTTCAGAGCGCTTTGACCTCGAATTCGAAGAAGTTTAAATTTACAAAATCTCTCGGAAGGGCAAATTCTTGGGGGAACCCATTGTCTAGAAGTAATTCTCGGGTAGTTCTGCTCAAGAGCCAGTTGCTACAGACTGGAATGGTATTTGTGTTTCCAAGACATCAAGAAAACATAAAACATTTTAAGGATTAGTTGTCGTTGTTCACTGAAGACATAATGGCAGGCAATCGAAGGTTGACGATGGCCTTCAAAGAACCTTCGATTCAAAAGTGTTTCGAGAATTTCTCAGGCTTCTCTGGGACAAAAAACGAATCTATTTCGATTTCGAGCATCAAACATTGCAAGTTATCAATTCAAGGAAATCATGCGTCATGAAGCGATGACTAGGAAACATGCACAAATAGAGGGATTGGCCATAAAATTGAACGTATTTACATAGAGAAGCAACAGCGATTCCCCCTCGTTCACCCTTGAACGGTTAAAACTCCACGAAAAACGTGGACACCAAACGAAATCGGTCGCAATAGATGTTGAATGGCAGCCAAGGTAACTCAAATAAATCAATCCGAAACAATCAATCAACGATCGATACGCTAATGATGACAGTGCATGGGGGCGATCGATAGAGATGTCCTGTAGCGAGTAAGCCGACGCCGGCAATTACCGTAGAGTGAATGGGGGGCGGCCAAGGTGACTCGCTCCCCATGCACAGAAATCCGCTCCTTCACCTTTCCCCCCTACGGAATGTTGGCGCCCCTAAAGCACATTTTACGATATCTCTACAGTACCCATGGGGAAATTCGTTAATAATGAGGTTAAAGAAAATGAATGTCAGTGTCAGAGCACAACTGCTGCCAGGGTCGTCTTTGCGCAAGGGAAACCATAATTGCTGGGCCATTCATCATGGGTAACCTGAGTTTTTTCAGTGGTTTTTGTCATACAGCTGTTACGTACGTCTAGCCAATATATCTATCGAAAGAAGTCGATCAGTGATGGATTGAATTGAGAAACGAAATGAAATAAGGCAGCTCAGGGGGGCTGCCAACACATCAGAAGTACACAATGCCTGCAGAGCCTTGGCAACGGGACAACAGAAAACGGAAGGCCGCCTGGAAACGCAGCCGACACAATCGACAGACCCAAGCATGAATGATGGAGGTGGTAGTAGTGGTTCCTGGAAGACGGCAGACTCTCCCTCTTCACGCGCCCCCTTACTGGTTCCCACATTACCAGTAACGACTCAAACGACATGGATCAAGTCAGAACAAATGATGATCGCAAAGGGCACCGACGGAATTTCAAATAAAAGCACCGCAATTACTTGTGTAAGATATTCTGTCCTTTTCGTTGGGAAAACGATCGAAAAGGCGATTCTCAGGTTACGTGTAACGACTACTTCAAGCGAAATACGAGTAGAATAATTTGAGAGAAGGCGAGAAAGGGGAACCCGAGAAAAATAAAGGCCTCTCGCCGTATAAGCGAATTCGTCGTCGTCCATGGTAAATCATTCAGGTTTCCCCTCTCTCCCCAACCCTTTCCCCAGATTACCTTCCGCCTGATCTCGACTTGTCACTTTTTGTTTGCTATTCAGTCATGTGAGTTTAATTCATTCTTCCTCAAAAAGTTCAACTTCTGGTAAGAGAAATCGACGACCTTTGAAAAGGTCTTGAGCGGAATCAGAGCTACGGTACTTAGTTTTTCAGTAACAGAATTTGAATGCGTCAGATGAGGTGCAGAAGTAAACAAAAAACGGAAAATCATCAGCAGTTCTCAACACAGTTCAACGGTGTTCAATAAAAGCAAAACTAAACGATCACCTCAAGAATTCTGAATCAACCAAATCAGAAAGAATAGACCCCCGGTGAACTATCGTCTCGAAACAACAAAAGGCGGAGAAAGCCTGACTACATTGGATGGTCAGAAAAGAAGATCCTGTTTGGGCTTGAGGAAGAGCTTGTCAGAATCTGAGATTGATTTCAGATTGGTGAAGAAACTCGTAGAACAGATTTATTTGCACAAGAGCACTATAAGTTTGACTGAAAATCTTTAAGAAAAGCTTTAAATGTCGGTAAAGAAAGGATAAAAAAGGCTGAAATAAAAGGAACTCCGATGCTTCGGACATCCGGCCACGATGAATTAAAGCATGTGATGTCTACATATACTGGTGCGAAAAACTCTGACGAGAGAACCCCCACGATGATACGAAGGAACAGGATTTCAAAACGACGACGTTCGTCTGTAGAGCGCCGTCATTTCAAGCAAAAAGTAAAGCGTAAAACGAGGTCGATGGCGTTCGTTGTATGTCGATCACTTTCAGTTTATGTGTTCAGGCTATTGAATAATCAAACCGGGTCAATTCGCGAATTAAGGCGTCAACTGGCGCCCGCAAGTGGCTGCATCGACCGACGGACGGGCACTTCTGAAGCGTTCATAGCCGAGTTTCAGAGAGGTCAACGCAAACTCACCGCGAAACCACTCAACGATTCCGATCCAGCAGCGTCTAGTGTTCTCTTTAACGGAATGAGGTAGGAACAAATGTAGCGACTGGACGGGGCTTGCTGGACGTCCACTTCTCGGTCTGAACCAACCACCCAGGTACACTTCACGGTCATCGATCGATGCTGTAGTCGGGTGACACCTCGTGTTTGCATAGTTAGCTTAGTGGACGGTGCGAGGATTGTCCGAGGACGACGAAAGGTGCGCAGGTTCCGAAGAGAGCCGGTAGAACTAGCGGTGTCCACCCGGTTAATGAAGAGATCGCGCACATTTTCGGATTACGGAGCCAAATCCTTGGCGAGCGCGAAAGTGAGGGTGCTCTTGCCATGGATTCCGTCATAGTCCGATGATTGACATGGTTTAGAATACGATGCATGCCATTGTGCCGTTGAAGGCCAATGAAAGGACCAAGAGACGGAAGGATTGGGTAAAAAGTCCGCAGAGAAGACTATTCTTAGCGGATCAAAAATTGTCGTTTGGCTAGTGAAAGGCCAACTAGAAAGAGTGGTCCTCAAAGTTAGAGAGAGGAAATTAATTTTCGTTGAAGTCTCTGATGAGGAAGAAACATCGGCTGACTTTCAATCTACTTTTTTATTGGACTACATAAAGTCACTGCGGAAGGTCTGGGGTCGTCTGGGAAACTCTTTGCTATTGACAGTAACAGAACCAGTTTCTCACTCTCGTAATGGTAATAGCTATAACTTAATAGGCTCCTAAAACAACTCGGAAGGTTTAGTCACGAGGCGTGCAGAACCTTTGCAGTGCCTCTGGTTGCATCGGTACGAACCCTGCCAAAACTCTCACGGACATTTTGAAACAGAATCTTGTTATTACAAACACTAATGATACAAATATCTACTCAAGGTGTCTACAGTTCTAGCGTGGGAGGGGGGGGG
>UZAF01018223.1:22232-35484 GCA_900617895.1 Haemonchus placei | reverse complement strand
TGCCCTGGGGGTCTCGAGCTTTAGTTGGGTTGGTGGAGACGTTTGATCCGATAGTCACAAATTGTTACGATCATTTCAGGCTCTGAAGAAGGCGATTCCGCCGAAACGTCAAGCTAATAAAGCATATTTAAAAACCTCGTGAAGAGTTCAAGAAAAGAGCAAACTCAGTGATACAATTATGCTGAGGTTCATAGAAAGCCGTACATGGAATTTGATTAGAAATGGAAGCATGGTACCAGCCATGCCTTCTTTACGAGTTTTGTGTGAGTTTTGCTATTGAGTTTCGAATGGACGCCCGAGAGTCTGAGGAGCAGTTGAATTTACTGAAATGCAGGTATGAAAGACCTGCCCTAACAGTGAAGAAAGTGCGCCTGATGGTGCTTTTAGGCCTGGGAAAAGATAATTTGAGCTGACCTTCCCTGGTGATAGATGGAATAAGGCTGTAAAACTGAGAAATAGCAACCGCGGATCTCTCGCTGAGCAGATTATGAATCATACATAAGTCAAGGAAAGTTCGTCTGGGCGGCAGAGAAGGAAAATCATAATACTTGTTCCGTATTTCGGCCTTTGGTATACTCGAATAAAGAAATATATCGCGACGAATCAGGATTCTTCTGGTGAAATTATCTTTGGCTTTCTCGATTGAAGCAATGTGCTTCTTCTTATGCGAGCCGAATACCTCAGTCCCATTCTCCACTAATGGATGGATATAAGTTTTGTAATCCGAGATAAGTGTTCTAGAGTCCTTGACTGTCAGAGCTTTGAAGATATGATAGGTTCCATGGTACGGCTTTTTGCAGACTAGGTTACAATGTGACGAGAAGTCAAGCTGATATTGTATAGGAACCCTAGGTCCTTAACTTCATTAACCTTAAAAATCTCCTTAGAATTCATGAAGTAAGCGGACGAGCCAGGAGGACCCAAGTGCATATGACAGGATTTGGTAGAGGACAGAGGAACTTTCAAATCTGTGGACCACTGTACGAGACTGTTGACGGAAGACTGTAGGGAATGGGCATCTAGAGGAGAGTTAATAACTCTGTAAAATTTCAAATCATCAGCATACTGTTTACACACAACATCGTAATGAGAGCAAATCATGGGCAAAGAATATATATTGAAAAGTATGGGGGGATAAGACCCCCCCCCCTTGGGAACCCCGCTCCTTGCATGAAGGACTTTCAAAAAGAGTTGTTTATGCGAACTTCATAACTATGCTCGCTGAGATATTCCTCTATTCACTTGTACACTTTCTCATGGAAACCAAACTGACGAATTTTATAGATCAGCTTTTTATGACTGACTTTATCAAAGGCTTTGGTAAACAAAGTAGATCACATTAATACTCTTCTTATTATCTAAAACCTCTGTCCAGTAATTAAGTGATTCAAGCATATTCGTAACTACAGATCTTCCTGTTACAAAACCATGTTGTGAATCAGGAATCAAATTGATCTCTGCAAGATGCTCAAGAGTATGCTTTCTTAGCAGCTTCTCAAACACCCTACAGAAAATGGATGTAATACTGATGGGCCTGTAATTAGAAACATCAGACGAGGGCGCTTTCTTCTGAATGGGTGAGATGTACGAGTGCTTTCGCAATCTAGGAACTTGAAAAAACATGATGGACTGATTGAATAATAGGACAAGGGAGAAGCTATAGCTAGTAAATCCAAAAAAAACTTGGAAAAAGAATCCATGTATTACTAATGATTAGTGTGCGGCTCATCGTTCAGCCGCGCTGTCCCACACCACTAAAAATGCGCGGCTCACCTTCAAGCCACACTGCGTCAAGGGGTTAGCAAAGTTAACGTCTGCACAAGAAAGGGTCAGACGACTCAGACAAAACTGTTGCAGCAGAAGCGTTTAACTTTCTCGATCCCATATCCTAAGACTGCCGCTCCTAATTTCAAAGGGCCGCACTACGTTTATATAATGAAGGCGCAGCAAGCGATGACATGTGTCGTAGAACGAACGCTGACTCAAGGGATTGTGTACGAGAAGTGGGTACATTATGCATGTATTGACAATGCAGTCTCCCCATCACCGCCTCCTAGTAAGCTCTTTCCTCACACATGAATGGGTGTCTTAATGTGATGTGTCGTCATTGGACTTAAAGCCCTTGTGGCGTCTTCGCTGAGTATTTTTCGACACCACTTATCTCTTCCTACATGGTCACCGTTTCTCCCAGTGGGTGAACTGCAAAATTAATCCCATCCTAGCTACGCTTCAAAGAAGAGGTAAGTGAAAACGACAGAACTCCTGAAGCAACCAACCAAACAGTGAAGATCGAGCCTTTTCACAATCCGTTGTGTCGATGCTGCTGAGGCATGCGCCTTTATCTCTTTTTGTGATCAGAGAAAGAGAGTCCTCCGGAATCCTTTTGAGAGTTTCCAACTTCATCACGTGCGTTTTTGACCTGAGTGTAACGGTGAGACTTTCTTGAGAAAAATATTCAGGAAACGGAAATATCTTCACTCTTTTTAAATTTAACGACGTTTGAATTTTTGGCGGGAGACATGTTGCAATGTGGTCATAGAAAACTATCAAAGTTCCTACGCCAAGTATATATATATATATATTTTCTTATTTGTTTATTTATTTATTAATGCATGTGAATATATTATGTTGCCAAATACTATATGTATCCTAAACTGCAAAGGTCCCGCGGGTATGCGAGTGGGGACTCAATTGCAATCGATAGCAGAAGCAGGCTCTGACTGAGAGAATTCCGAGATGAAAACTTTGATTACATGCCTCGCGGAAACCGACGTCTGGGTGGAAAGTATTGCGATGGACGGTGCTCTGATGTCCTCTAACGCAAGATAACATACACCTGTCGCTGCTGTCCGCTGGACGAACACTATCACTATGTACTCACTCGACAGCGCAAAGCATTATTATATACCAAGACTCTGTATTTACTAATTACCATCGCCCGGCTGACACAGGAAACTCATTTTTTTGTTTTGAAGTTGGCCTGTCGCCCACCACCCTTCCAAGATTGGACGCCATGGTACAGTAGGAGCAGAAGTATAATTTCCCGACCAAACACACATACACAAGCGCTTCGCCGGTCATGAGTGGAGTGCTGTCCGACTCATATGTATACTTAGGTAACTTCATTCCCTCTTCCTTCGACTTGACCAGATTGCGTAGATTTAGATTGCATCAATCAAGATTACGCTGATCACTTTCTACCCACGCTCCCCTACACCCTCTAGACCTCCACGGGAGGGATACTGTCCACTCACTCTCTACTGCCTACCATCTGTGTCCCAATCTTTCCGCCCGTCCCCCTACCAATCTGAACGCCCGTTTTCAAATCAATAGTTTTCGCGGACGCCCAGAGGGTGGAGTATAGTCGCGTCACCTACTGCCGTCTGTACGCCTACCAAATTCAAACACTCTAGGACCGAAATAATAATTTTCGCTCACGCCACGCCCTCTGAGCGAAGTCTGGTCCTGCCACCTATGGTCAGTGTTCCTATACTGCCGCCTCTACCCCTACCCAATTTGTACGCTGCAGACCCAAATTAGCGGGTTTTCGCCTCCTGCGGGCTGAGTCTAGTCCCCCACCTATCGTCAGGGTTCCCATATTGCCGCTAGCACTCCTACCTAATTTGATCGCTCTCGGATCAAAATAACAATTTTCGCTAACGCCCCTCCCCCTGCGGTCGGATTCTAGACCTGCCACCTACTTTCGGTTTTCTTTTCTTGTCCGGTCAGACATTTATTTCGCGCATGCCGCGCCGAGGTCCAGTCCTGCCACCCACCACAGGTGTTCCCATGCTGCCGCGCCTGTCTCCGATTGAGTTTGAGCCCTCTAGCTCCAGGAGAACGGGAGTTACACCCTTCCAATCAAATACACATATAGAGTGGCTACAAAATATAGTACGGTGATTAATCGCCTATAAAATCATCAAATGAGCAAGGTTCATAACGAAACTCCACTATATGTTTAGCATTACGCTTAGAAACAATAATGCGAGGTATTGTACAAAATGGTCTCCTTTTGCCTGAGTACAAGCGTCCGCGCTCTTGGTGGAAGCTTCCACAGACAGGTATTTGACATCGATCTACTCCCACTCTCTCTCAAGCGCTGCTTTCAATCCATCCAGAATGCGTAAGCAGGAGAAGACTTTATGCTGCACATAGACCCTCACACAATCGCTCATTGTATTCAAGTCTCGGGAGTTAGGAGTCACGTATCCTTATCCCAGGATGGGTGACGCTTGCAAAGGAAAATCGTTGACTTTGATCCATGTTGAAGTGTTTGCGGACCAATGTCATTGAAGAGCCTTTCGGAATAACAATTGGTTAGCTTTGAAGATGTTTCTATCGACAAAATTAGAGAGAGGAGTTCTGTCTTCAGAGGTTATACTGGCCGAAACCATCATTGATTTCGGAGACTGACACCCAGTTATAACTCTTCGTTTTCTGAAGTTTCTTTGGCCCGATAAAGCAGCTACCGATAATTTTGGCTGTTGTGAGCAGCAACTTCTACAGCAGAGATTTTCCATCGGTCCACGTCTACGGATATCTGAAAGACGGCCCATATGGACCGCAGAGAGGAGTTTTGCATTTCTCGAGCCTATTCTTCATGGCAGCTGCGGTTAACGTCTGTGCTCAAAAGAAGCGATAAGTGCACAAATACAGGTCTTGTCTGACAATCTTCTGAACACTCCTGCGAAATAATAATAGGAATCGAATAGGAAACGATCCTGTTCAAGTTGACTTTGCTGTTGTGACAAATCTTATTCTTGATGATCTCTTGGGTCCGCGGAATATTGACAGCCCTTGGCCGGCCTATTTTTGCAAGTGCAGATAATGTTCCCGTTCGCTGTCTTGTGCCAACCACTATTACTTTTGTTGTTGTGTTGTTGATGTGAAATCTCTCGATGTCAGCAGCAGAAAATCGCTGGTCGACGAGATGCGTGATGGTTGCCTCATGTGGGAACGGTCGCACTTCTCTACGGAGGTTGATTCAGGAGTTTCGATATATCGGCAACAGCACGTTTACTTTCTGCGTTCCTGCTTTACTCAATGCATATGTCATACAACTGAAACGGGAATTTGCAGATTACCAAAAAACATAGAATAGAACTGGGGGACCATACTTTGTAGCCATCCTGTACACACAACAAATCAACAGACACACTCAGTGCGTTATATAATGTACCAGTTGGGCTACGCACGCCAATGCGTGCACCAAATGCCCGCGCATACGCCTACGATTAAAAGTGTCAATCGGGTGCTCTTCATCTTGAAAATAATGAACCATTAAAGGCACTGTTAACGACTAAATGGTTTCGAAGATATGCACATGGTTAGAATTCTGAGCCCCCTCTGATAACATTTGTGCAGGAATTAGGTCGGAAAACGGCTGGATAGGGCACAATAAGGCCAGGAACAGTGGGGGACGCGATGCCTCCGCCCCTCGTTAGGCTGACTACGTGTTCAAATTGTCATTCACCACGTTCGCACTGGAGCGAAGCTGGTGAAAAATCGATACGCAGATTGGCAAATAGCCAGGAATGATCAGCTGGTCGACAGCCTCGTACAGGAGCTAGTTTTCGGCTGTTATTTCTATTTTATGTTTGTTATTTCTATTGTTTTTTGTTATGAATTTTTCACGGTAGCTTTCTTCAACTATTCTCGTAAATTTATTGAAGATTTTAACATATTTTGGGTAGATTATTGCATGCAAATGTTTTTTATTTAAGAAACTCCGTTAAATTCGATGTGTTGTCTGTATTGCAGACACTGCGTCGCCTTCGTGCATTCTCGCTCGAACACTCCCTAACCGCCGTTTTCCAATGTGAAAGATGTCCAACCCCACTTTCTAGCACTTTTTTTGTCCCTTTGTAATACTTTTTGTTGCTCGTTTTTTTGCGCTTTTTCGTTGTTATCGCTTTATTCTGAAGTAGTTCTACCTATTACCGTCAAAAAAAGGGTACCTTTACTTTTTTGTTAACAGTGCCTTTAAGGACCCTCCATCCCAGTTGGTGTTATATGCTTTGCTTGCGAGTAGTATCTGGCTTCACTGCTACCCCGGCTTGCCAGTTCCACGTGGGTGGCCGGTAAACCCGTGTCTCGAAGTTTTGGCGTGGTCCCTATGACCCCGGTTGTAGCGAAGGGCATCATATCCGGCTGATGTGGGGTCCCATTCCGGGCAAGTGCTTCTTACTTCATGGCTAACTACGCCAACTGCTTATGGTTGCGCCTTTACTACACTTGGTTTACATACTTATTGTCACTAGATTATTATTCTACAATTTGTGAAATCGATTGGTTACCCCTGTATCAGTTCTCCAGCTCTCGTCTTGAGCTACACCAAAGCTTTCTAAACCATTTTTGCTAGTTCGTAATGCTCAGTTCTAGGTATACCAGAATGACTAGATGGTGGTTAGGAATTCTTCATAGATATCCTCATTTTTGACTTGTTATGATTAGTTCTTCAGTTTGAGTTTTTGTCTCTACGCATCATGTTTACGTTTTTGACGGCATGTCGAATGACGTACTAAACAATAAACAATAAACAATAAAATAAGGCGATGCTCAGTATGAAGGTGTGGTATAGCCTCGTCCAAGATGGTACAGCTCTTTATTCAGTCAAGTTTTCGGGGTTATCGCCTTCGTCAGGACCTGGAAGCCAAAAAGTATTTGAGATTCAGATTGGAAGAGCAAGAAGAATCAAGTGTTCTCTTTGTTAATCAAATGTATGTCCAAAGAATTGTGTTGTCAACGATGTTTGCCTATTTGTATCTGGAGGAAGGTCTTGAGTGAGTCAAAAATTATTTGCGATTCCATCCGTTCAAGTGCCAAACTGGGGCTTCAGAATAAGTTTAGTAAAAATATAGCCCTAGAAAGGTCTCGTAATTCACAACGAAAGGTTCTTATCTCCAACACTGTAGACCACNACACACACACACACAAACACACCAACAGACACACGCTAGCCGATTATATAAGTAGGATAGTAGGATTCGTGCCTGCACTCGTATCATATCTGCGATAACCTGTCCACTCTATACTAGCGTCCTCAAACCCGACAGCAGCAAACGGGTGGTTCCATTCCTGCGGGCACGGAAAGTTTTTCAGATTCTCGCGTTTTTTGCTTTTCCAAGAAATCCTCTTTTGGTTTTGTTCTCCTCGGGACTTCATTCCATGAATTACAATTGTGACGAATCTTATGATCGATTTTATGAATCCGATGCACGTAAGTTGGAAAAGGACAAGATAGGAGTGGCGTTTAACGACTCAAACGTTTATCGAGTGGTTGTTCGAAAAGACTGCCATCAGGGATCATGGGACACAAACTCACTCGATCTGGGATTCAATCTTCGTACTATTCTTGCGCCTGAAGTCGGCGGTTTACTTTCGACTTCGAGAAGAAGAACTGCAATACTCCCAAGTGATGCGTCTCCACGTCTTGGGCGGAAACATCCATTCCTTGCGCTCTTCAACCTTTTTTACTGTCCCTTCTTTTTGTATTCTTCATGTATAGCCTCCTAAGTCGCAATCTTCGCTTCATCGGTTCGTGGATAATATGAAGAAACGCCGGATCCATAGGTTTCGTCCTCTGTGAGACCACGATTTGTGGGAAATTTGCAGGGCGCCATCTCGCAACATTTCTACGTTCTCACCGTTCAATCGAACAACGCCTCTTTCTCGCAATTTCTCATCGTCGCCTTCACCTTTCCCGACAGACATCTTCTCACGACATTCTCTGCCTTCACAGCTCTTAGAGTCTTCTTTACTGCATCCCAACATCGGGTCCCATACCTAGTCTCGCACTGAGACGTAGCTTGCTGTCTATATTCGCACAAGCGTACTTTTCCCACCACGCTATATCAGCACCCGTCGGCGGCTTAGCGCCCCTACTCTCAGTTATCACGAGTGTTCAAAATCCAACTCCTACCGCATATGTATGTATATTTAGAACCATGAGTTTTCCATATTCAGACAGCAATTGCCGAAACCATGAAAGTCACACGCAGTTCAGGTCATTTCCTTCCTTCATCTATCATGGCGACTGCTGCCCCTATAACACACTCAGGGACTATTTCTTTGGTTAAGGGCACTTTTTCATGGGTTTCTTAGACTAAATTGCACTGTTCCAAACCCGCTACGTTGAGACTTTACGAGATACAAATCGTCAAGTATGACCGATGCCATGACACTACAGCCTTGCTTTGACAGAAGCTCAACGAAAAATTCTTTTCTTATGATTAATTCAATGAACTCATCAACGAGGCCTTGACAGAGGGACTAATCACTCCCTTTCCAGCAGTATCTTGTCCGATCCGAGTAGTGTCCCATACCTCGTCCATTCAGTATGAAGTTCACGGTACGCGCTCGTCCTCGCCACGAGCGGATACCGTAGACTGCATCTATTCAAGTCACCGCCGTTCTGGACCTTGTATCAGAAACAGACTTGTCGACCCGTAATAAGAAGTCGGGGCGCGCACAAGCACGACCCGTGCAATGAAGCATTTGTGGGATAAAGGCCCTCCTCGCGACATCCAACATTCCCTTCAGCACAGAATCGTCAAACAGTTATGTACGCTTACCGAGGCCCAGACCAGCATTTATCTAAATCGCGAAGCACGCCTGCCTAGATGTCTCCTTGC
Organism: Haemonchus placei; assembly: GCA_900617895.1. NCBI lineage: Eukaryota > Metazoa > Nematoda > Chromadorea > Rhabditida > Trichostrongylidae > Haemonchus > Haemonchus placei. Next base: position 26,848 of record UZAF01018223.1, on the reverse strand, counting down.
AACCCTGACAGTAATAGTGAGCCTTTGAACCATTCTATAACCCAGAAAAATGAAGTATTTAAGCAGCTCACTTCCGCCCTGCGCGACTGACCCAACTTCAGCAGTCTCAAGCCTGTACAGGGTGGCGAAAAATTACGTGCGCCATGAAAAACGCTCGAACTTCGTTATCCTTACACCAACATGGAAAGAAAACATTTTCTAAAACGACAAACAAAAGTGCCAGCCTTCTGCTCTGATACAGGCTTCGATTCGTCTTTTCACCGAGTCGACGGTTCGCCGAAGGTAGTCGAGGTCCAAATTGTCCCAGATTTTGCAGACTTCCTTTCGCAAAGCTCCCAAACTTTTCACGTTCCTATTCCTCAGTTCCTCTTCCATATAACCCCAAACAGCAGAGTCCAAAGGATTCAAATCTGGGCTATTAGAAGGCCACAGATCCTTCGTCAGAAAGGGGCCAATTTCGGTCTCGAGGAAGTGAATGGTGGATCTCGCTGCATGGGCCGGAGCCTAGTCCTCCTGGAAGATGAAGTTGAAATGATTTGCTTCCAGGATAGCAAAGCTTTTTCAAGGATTTCGTTTTGGTAGAACTTCGCATCCATTTTCACATGTTTGGCTATGAGAATCAACGGAGTCTTGCTTGATGCACTGATACCACCCCAAGCCATTAAACTTTTGGGGAACAAACTTCTTGTGGCAAGTTTTCTCTTGCGGAAGATCTTGAGAGCTGGTCTAAGAAGTTAGCGGTATTCTGAGGGTTTTTAGATACTTCCACGATGAACACTTTTTCGTCAGACCAAAGAACGTCTTCGAAGCGGCGCACCTCGAAGAACTCCAGCAGTTTCTTGCATTTTTCTTCTGACTTTGTTTTGCTTCTTCAATAAGAGCATGACCACTCAATCAACTTCGAAGCCCAAGCTCATTTTTCACTATCATTTGAACTTATTTTCTGGAGATCTTGAGCTATTCTGCCATTTTGTTCAGGCTCCGATCATCCTTGCGGTCAATCCTCTTCTTGATAATACCACGCATCCTCCTTGAGTTGACAGTCCGCTTCCTTCCTCTTCCCGGCTTGGTTAGGATGTGTCCTTCCTCCTTTCATTGCTTCGCAGTCATTTGAACTGTTCTCAGAGGAATTCTGAGCTTTGACGCAATTGGAGTGTCCTTCATCCCGCCGCTGACTAGGCGTGCAATCTCCTCGCGGCTCGTGCAGGCCTGCACCATGGTCTTGAGAACAACTTTCTCTTCACAGGCTGATTATCGAAGAGCAAAGAAAGCAACTGATGCGAAAGCCGGCTCTGATGTACAAAGCAGTCACGTGATCGCTTCAAAATTTGCGCGCACGTAATTTTTCGCCACCCTGTATTGCAGCGCTTTTACGCCGCAAGGACAACGCTTTCTGACAGTTCCTTTCTCGGCCACACGCTCGCGCTATCCGTCTTTATTTCTAGATGTGCGATATTGATCCATTTCTCTTCCAATAAGGCATTGCTTCCTCTTTAAGATTTCCCCTTGCAATGGACGCTTGGCTATGTCCCAATACTCAACCGACTGCTCTTTTTCTCATCTCTGAGACCAAAGATCGCTCTTGAACTACAAGTCGACTCCCGTCACGCCGCCTTTACTGTCAGACTACAGAGACCTATTCATGCTCGGCGTCTCTTTGTAGAAACTAATGTCATTCAGTAGTTTTCGGTAATTCTTCCACAGTGAATCACATTCTGCGTCTCACCTCCCAACATCGGTGGAGGAACGCAGGCGAATACCCTTCCATCATAGCTGTTCCCAAAGGGTATATTCATGCACTCCGTTATCATCGACCAGAGGGCAATCTTCGTTGCCCCGAAGGCGACGGCTAAGCATGTGCATAAAATGATGGCTAATGCTAGATTTTTTTTGGTATTAGAAGTATTATGTAATTCTATGAATGAAACCTGTCGAAGTGGCAACGAAGAAACCGCTCTATCGTGGAACGCTGCCTCCCCTTCCATCTTCGACTGCCCTGAGTACATTCGATTACGGACCAAGGATATTCCTGTCAAATAGCAACGCGCACGCCCCCGTACGACTATGTCGACCCCGTTACAGCGAGTCAACTCACGACCCAGCTACTCGCAGTAGGAACGATGCAACCCACCTTTTACCCTTGATCTGCCACGCTTTTCGCCTGGGGGCAATTCCCTTTCCTTGATGTTCTGAGGGCTCTTCATTTACCGACACATGTTACGCAAAACCGCGGACCGAACTGAACCGCTCAGCGGCTCTGTCTCGCGCGACTCGCGGAATCCATCCGCAGGTACCACGCATGAACATGCACCTATTGTCGACCGTTTCGAGACAGTTCCGCTTTGCTTATAGGAACGGAATGCGAGCCTACAATCATCTCAACGGTTCACGGTCAACGATCAGTTCTTGAAATCTTCTTCATGTCTCATCCAATTCCCTTTTGATTTCATCTAACATCCCTCGTCCGCATGCTATTTTCACGACCTAGCTATCACAAATTTCAGTGAGGTAAGGTTGTAACACTCCCTTCAGTGATATGGACTGCGCTCGGCCATGAACACCTATAAAGCGCTTCACTCCTATTGAGACGATCCCTTGCACGACTAGGGGATCGCGTCTGGTGTCGGGAAATTCAGTAAGTTTCTCCACCTCTTCATTTCATGACCTTTCTCATTTTTTTATTGCGGGGGAAAGTTTTTATTCTCATTTCATTCTCGACGATTCGATGTACTACCATGATTCCAGTTCCACCAAATCACAATCAACCGTGATCCCATTTACCCTATTATCTTTATTCCATCTCGGTACACCTCACTCCGGTGATTTTCCAGCACAGACTTCACCGCCAGCCTCGTCTTCGGTTCCAGGATCTTCATCAAAGTAGATGTCAACGTCATGGCTACCCGCGGGGTTCCCCTTATGAACGTTCCCAAGATAGAGATCGACGTGGATCAGGTATGGCCTTCCCGGGCATCTTTCATCCGTAGGCAAGTTTTTCAATATGCACGCCTTCATTCTCTGCCTCACGAGTGCCCGTTCGGGTTCAAAGGATGTATTAGGTCAAAGCCTATGGCCGGTGATCGATCTGGCCCGAGGAAAGCGCCACTACTCGCATTGAATTCCATTCAGAATCGTAGTGGCGTATTGAATGCTTATTTCGCCAAAACAATGATCTGCGGTGACCAGCCGATGTACAAGACAGTGCGCTTATTCCCCGGGCGAGTCTGGCACCAATTAACCGACTGCGGAGGAATGAAGTCTTGGTTGGATGAGGCAGATATCGATCCGCGACCATGCGTGTGCAGTAGTGGGCCACTTACCACTAACCACATCCGCTACTGATTCGTATTAACGAAATTAAAATGCTCGCTCTAATCGGCACAGGAGCAGGAATGACGGTAGTGAGCTAGTTGAACCCTCCAATTGAGTATCTTTTGCTAACGTTCCAGCCAGGTACCAGCAGCCATGAGCCTAGCAGAATTGCCGGTAAAGTTTCTTGAAAGAACCTCGATTCTCATCAATATCGGCACCGGTACATTTTCCAATGTTACCCATTTTCCGCAGGCGAGTGCATATTCAGGATAGTCGGTGCACAGAACATCATACTCGGCTATGAACTCCACCAGAGACTTTACCACTAAGCTTTCAATTATAGTATGCAAGCTGTGGACGGCTAACGAATCCATCCCGGTTTTGACAGCGGTTGCGATAGATAACTCGCCTACTATAGCTTCCCCGTCACTGGTCCGAATTCATGCAGCTTAGTGCTTAGTAACCCACAAACTTTGAGCAGGCGTGAAGTCTCCTAGCAGTGATCGATTTTTCCACGGATTCGTCACGAGGTTTGCCTCAATAGCACCTTCTCTCTACGATTTGTGTAAGACTTTCAAGAGGTTCAGACATACTCTTGCAACCTGCCCCCGCTCTTCGTTTGCAAATGATAAGGTATTTTCCCTCACACCGACAGTGGCCGTTGATGTAGCTCTCCTACAACAGCAGGGTTCTTCCTCGCACCTCTTACTGTAGGAAACTTCAGCATGACCCTATCCACCATACAGCAAATGTTCAGTCCATGCATCGAACTCTTCGCTATTAACGGCGCACACGCTTTTTTTCGGGCCACGATTCTTTGTAACATTACACAGAGATTTTACGTCCACTTTCCATTAAACTTCCTCCTGCGCCATCGGAAATGCGTAATAATCCGACACGACTATCAAATATCAGCAAGGCTCATTGAATGTCATGGCCGATGACTTCAATAGAAGGGCTACGCCCAATCATCGTTTTCAAGATGACACCGCGGAAGGAAACAACATTGTCGAGTTCTTGCCGTGTCTGCTCCAGTATGCGAAAACTGGACCCTACAGTCATCAATTCACGCCAACTAACAACTGTTCAATCATTCATATCATGCCTTGTTGCCGCAGATCTAAGATACCCTCTGTAGTTCTATAATGCGCTTCTTCAAAAGTGGCTCGATACCATTTTAGAGCTGGAGGAATTGTCTCTCAAGAATCAACAGGTGCTTTACCGAAGCTAGTGGTTGTTTGTAACACTCAACCCCCCCCCCCCCCCCCCCCCCCCCCCCCCGCCCCCCCCCTCTTTTTTTTCCC
>UZAF01018223.1:3792-21944 GCA_900617895.1 Haemonchus placei | reverse complement strand
CTACCTGCATCGCCCGCCAATCCATGATTTTCGTACCACCCACCCTGGACACATAGTGGGGCTGCGTACACTTCAGCTAAAAAAAGTGAGAATTTCTCGCCGGCCATTCCGACTCTCTTCGAGTGCGGCGTTTTCAAATTTGCGCACTCTTGTTACCCTTGCCAGTGTAAGCGTCCCCACTTTCTGTGCTGCAGGCATCTCTCACTCCGTGTCTTGACCAATGCCGTTCCAGCAAGGTATACCTTGACTTGAGCGGGTCCTATTATACTACCCAACCCGGTAACAAATATATCGTATGCCTCATCTACCATACTTACTAATTTGTCATCACTTCGACGGTTGTAGTAGAAACTTCACCGAGTCTCAATGTATTTTGATTTTTGGCGCTGTGACCGAACTCGTTTCGACAATGCTCCATAAATCAACTGTTTAGCCAGTACTTTACAACTTCTTACCAACATGAGGGCGACGGTGCTTGTAAACGAGTGCTCGCTACATTCCAAATCATGTTGCGGACTTAATTCAATCTATACAGTGCGATTGAGACTTACTTCTACCGTCCTGCACGTAGACTGGAACACATCCATGGAAGCAGTACTAACGAATCTCTGTTCTCTCTCACTTCGAAAAGCACGAAAAAATCTGGCAAACTGGCTTCCCTCCGAATACTCGATTCACGAAGCCCACCTCTGCTATTACGCCCGCTGACACAATATTGGCTCGCTCTCTTATAGCTTAAATTTCCGTTATCATTTTTGCACGGAGAAATGGATATGGACACCGCTCCCAGCACAATATCCTCTACACCCAATAGAGGCCACCAGAATACCATAACAAATTCACTTTCGCCCCAGGAACAAACACGTACTTCTACGTCCTTCCTTCGTTAGTGTCTTATGAGACACATTGCTTTTTAGCTGAAACTGTACGTCTTTAACGTGCATTTAGGTGAGAGAACTACACCCCTATACGTCTAAGAATCCCGATTAGGACAAAGAATGGTTCGAAGGCCGCAACTCGTTCTCCAGAGGCACTCATTATGAATATACTGCTCGTCGTTGGATGGCATAACTGTCCAGTGTGGCCTGTACCGCTTTGTCCGCAACTAATCTCACTTTCGAAAACAAGGAGATCCACCACCTATCTGCCATAAGCCTAGATTGGACGCTTACCCAGTTCGCTTGCAGATACGAGCAGCCGAAGGACGCGGCGATGACCCGCCAGGGTATAGATCGTTCACTACAAGGCTGCCTCCAGACCCCCGCCACGCTTGACCCCGTGACTGCAGCGCCTGTACGTTTTCACAGCATTCGCTTCCACCCTCGCGACGATTACCGCCATACACATGGGACTAGCTGACCTACCAATTTAGGCTATTTGAACTGCTTACAGTTCCGGTAAGGCGGTGATGGGAGCCTTTCCTGCAGCGTTCCAGCAGAACGTCAGGTTTTCATCATCATGACCGCCACTTCAAACATCCCTTGTGCACAATTTTTAGAATATAATAGTCGATTTCACGACTACAACCATGTCACAACTGCCGACTACATCGACCAACTTTTACTAAAGACCTCACTATTCAACCCTTTCAGACGAAAATTGGGTAGGATAGGACAAGCAGAAAGAGAAAATCCAGACATCCCGCACTATTTGGAACCTCAGGTACGATGCTAATGTTCATCACGTACTGCTCAACTGTGCGTTAAGCAGCTATGGACATTATTCTACACAGCCACATTCCTGGCGCTTCGCTCATTACGAAATTCAAAGCCCATCCATCTCTGCTTAATTTCCACTCCTATAATGGTACTCTTGCAAACAGAACTTAAGCTAGTGAGAGTCGTTTTATGGCAAGAACCCTCGTGTCATAAGACGACGCATAATTCTTACCAAGTATTGGCACCCATAGACATCAAAGAAACGTCGCACATTTCATATAATGACCCTCAAATCAACGATGGAGGAACGGAAGGTTGTCAAGACGTCAGCTGCTAGCAAATAACGTCTCTCCAGAGCCCGTCATTACTACAACATTTTACAAAGCACAACAACGACTTTGTCTCACTATGCGATTCAGCCAAGAATAACCATCTATACAGTAAAATCGGTCCACGGCCGAGAAATTGCAATATTATCATCGTTCTACGCTCGCGAACGGACTCTCTGCCGTTAGGAGAATTTTTAGATAACGCGGAACGGATAAACGTTGCAATAACCGATGTCGGCGTACACTCGAACATTGCGGCCGAGAACGCTCATGTGATCGTCATCAAACTTATATGTCGCCGGCATTACTTTCAAATGCGGGAACGCTCTAGTAGAGGAGAATAGTAGTTATTGATTTCCGACCATACACAAACAAATAGCCCTGCACACCTCGTGCGCGCCCAGCCTGCCATGAGCGAAGTCTTGCTAGAGACCCGTGTGCTCAGTTAACACGGTTCATTCCCCATTCATCCCAACTCGATTCTGTAGTTTTACTCTAATTGCACCCATTTCACACACGTTCCGCTTGTGGAGTAAAGCTCAGTCACTTCCTACCACCTATCATCGGTGTTCCCATCCCGCCGCGTGTATCTTCCGAAGTTTAATGCTCCAAATCCGAATTTACAATTTTGACTCACACCCCGCTCCCTGTGGGCGGAGTCTAGTCCTGCTACATACTATCATTGTTCCCATCTTCCCGCTAAACTCCTACCAACTTTGAACGCTCTGTATCCACGGGAACAGAGTTACATCCCAGTTCTAACTCAAAGACTTATTTCGCGCAAACCCAGCGCACTGTGGGCGGAACCGATCCTTCCACCCATCATGAGTGTTCCCGTTCCGCCGTCGCCGTCTTGTCGCCTTCTCAACTCAGAAGGAAGTGTACACATGTCTCGAGCTGCTGAACACCCAAGCTGAAAATATCAGATTCACACGGAAAAAGCCCAAAAACACATGGCTGTCTTCCCTCAACATGCAAGTTCGGCTTGAACGAGGGTTTCTTAGGACCAAATGGTATAGAAAACCCACCAGCAAGAATATCCTGGTCCACTTCAGGTCGGCACATCCTCTCATAACCAAGCAGGCCATCACAGCTAACATGTTTAGAACAGCAAAAATGGTCTCATCAGGTGATCGCAAGGTGGCAGAGTCGGTGGAGCTCGCTCAAGAGATGGCCGTCACTAATATGGGTATCCTTCGAAGGAACACTGCCTTCGCAGACTCCCCCCCCCGTAGCAGACCACATGAGCATACAAACGAGAGTTCGGAGAAGGTGACTTTTTGCCTTCCCTTCGTACCAGACTCCGCCAGTTCTGACGTGAAAACGGTCCTGCGCAAGTGTGGCCTTGATGACATAGCGCGGGTAGTCGAGGATCCTCCCACTAATCTCGGGAAGAAACTGGTTCAAAATCGTTTGTATGATCGTCTCTGCATAACCCCCCCCCCCCCCCCCCCACTGTGTCGTCTGTCTCAACGGGCGGGAGAGGGACTGCTTGACGTCAAAGGTGATCTATTTGATCACTTGCGAGCCCTGCGGTAAGAATACATATTTGAGACCGGGGGCCTTCAATATGTAGGATCAAGAAAAAGCTAGCTGGTCTGAAGAAATAAAGGCCTGAAACCCACTCCGGAGACCATCGTAGGCAACGCCACGAAGATGAGAGTTTGAAGTCTCGGTCAGGAATTTGATGCGGGGGCCCACTACCTCCGCGCGCAAAACTTTGGAAGCGTTCCGGATCTGCACAAAAGACCCCAGAATCAACCGGAAAGACGAATACCTGGTCATAACAAACGAATTCGCCACGCTCCTTGATCTGTAAGGGCTACAATTGCCACCTGCTTCAAATCAGGGGTCAGGTCACCTGGAGCCCGCCCACTGCGGAAACGTTTAAAAGGGCAGTTTGAAAGGTAGTCCACATATCACTTTCCCTACTTCCATGGTGGGTTCCCATTTGTGGTTTACGAGACCTTTTCAGATATCTGTAGGTTATACCTGAGCCAACTGAAGTCTGAAATGGTGTTCGGTATGGATGAAACTTGAACACTTTCTGGATTCCAGGTCCTGACGAAGGCGACAACGCCGAAACGTTGGCCGAATAGAGTTTTATGACCTTGGCGGAGGCTATACAAAAACACCCTCATACTGAGACATATACCATGCCAAGATTCATCGAAAGTCGATCATGGTTACTTCTGTACTCATAATTTAGTCGTTCTTATGCTTGCACTATATCTGCGGTGAAACTTGTACACTGTAGAGTGGCCTTCTCATACAACATCCCACTACATATACGAACTAAGTGGGTGTATATATGAAATGTATGTGCATGTGCATGTGCATTTGCATGTATGTGTGTAGTCTATTGGCATGTGTGTGACCGGAAACTCAAAACTCCTGTTTCGGCGGACCTTGAGCGTTCGAATTTGATAACGGTAGCACAGACCCCGCAAACGAGGAAGAGCGTGCGCGCCAATTTCTTGCCATAGAGCTAAAGCGTTCAGATTTGAAAGGGATACAGGCGGCAGGATGGGGACATTGATTACATGTGGGTGGACTGATTTCGACAACGGTGCACTGGATAGTGGTATGAGCGTGATTTGAGTAAAAGACAGGGTTTATGATAAAAATGGTTCCTAAGTTTTCCTTCTAGGACACCCAGTGGCCCCAAGGGTAACAGGAAAGATGCTGCCAGTTCCCAAATTCAAGAGCTAGGCATAGTGGGAGCCCCGTTACCGGACCGCCCGACCTTTCCCCCCCCCTCTCCGCCTCGATTGATGCCACGTCAGGCGAGTGTCGAGACGACGATCGACGGTTACAGATTGCAATATTTGCTCTAGGATCCACACAAAGTCAGCTGATCGCCGAGTAATGAGGCGATAGTGCGGAGTTCCTTTGCCATCATCGCACTACTTCCCATCTTATGTTCCCTTTTTTGTCATAATCTGGATTACCCAAAATTGTCATGAGCTGTGCCTTTAAAATGAGCAGCCAAGTTTGGACAAGTAAGGGATAAGCCACTTCACTCAATCGCACATGGCTTAAGCTGGACTACGCGCTATCTCAGTGAGGAAACAGCCATGTACGTACAATGTTCTACAGGAGTTAGGGACGAAAGCACATTTTGTACCTCTGCCAAATATAATAGCACAGCCTCATGAAATTTCTACCATACCAGGAGAGGACCACTAGGGTACTACATAGGAGGCAACTAACAGGAAATCGAAATAAGACGAACAGATACGACAATTCCATTCGGAGGTTCTGATCACACATAAGTCTTCAAAGCATCCTATTACCTTGAAAAGAGCAGCGCAGTTTCTAATAGGGTGTGTGACTCCCACGGACAGCAATACATCCTCTGCAACACGATCCCATACTTTACACAGCACGAGGTTGGTAATGAGTTATTGTGGTAGGGCATTTCACTCCTTTGTCAGTGCAATTGACAATTGCTGGATGGTCACTGGTGCATTTAGACGTGCTGCCATGCGTCTACCCAATGCACCCTACACGTACTCGATGGGATTCGGGTCGGGGGATCAGGCAGGCCACCCCATTCGCTGGATATCCTCTTGTGTCAAGAGCTCCTCCTGCGCCATTTGATGCGGTCATCCATGAAAATGAACTCAGGGTCCACAGCAGTCCTGAAAAGAAGCACATAAGGAAGGAGCACCTCGGCACAGTAACGCTGACTGGTGAGGGTTCCACGCCCAAGGGTCTGGAGATCAGTACGGCTACGCAGCATGTTTATTTATTTATTTATTTATTGAATGCGCTCAAGAGGCGCGCTACAAAGGAAAGCTCGAGCCGCAGGTTCTGCATGTTTATGTTGCCTCCCCATACCGTAACACCTTGGCCACAAGAACGATCACGTTCCACAATGTTCCTGGAAGAGTTGCATGTTCCCAACCCTTGCCATATAGGGGTACGACCAGAATCACTGCTCAGACTGGATCTGCCTTCAGCGGAGAAGAGCACACGGCCCCATTCCTCACCGGTTCATTCCCTATGCTCCTGGCACCACCCTAAAATGTCTTGCCAATGCACGAGGGTCAAAGAGACACAGTGTAGCGGTCGTCAGGCGTACAAGCCGCCATCGTGCAGTCGTCGTGCTACTATAGCGCGTGAAATGGCATGCCTCCCTATTAAATGCCATTACAACCACAGAAGCTGATTGACGTGGATTTCTTCTTGCCCGCTGCACAATGTAGCGGTCTTTCTTTGGTGTAGTTGGTCTTGATCGGGCATCTCCTCTCCGCCTAGCAGCAGAACCGGTGGTTGGGAATGCTCTCCATGCACGTGAGACAATGCAGTGAGCGATACGAGCTCCAGAGCTATACATGTCATGGTTCGACCTTCCTGGAGTTTCCCATCTTTCCTCGTGTGAAGCCATCCAAGTGATGTTTGCGGGACATGATGTATAAAAGGATACCGCCACAGTACTCTGTAGCCACTCACTGATTGATAAAAAGGAAATTTTTATACCTATCAACTGCCTCGACTTGCGCCATATTTCGTATTTTGCGTCTTATTTGAATTACTCTTTAACGGATAGAAGTTAAGATTTCTGTGCATAACCGTTATAGGTCTGGCAATATACTCACAAACTTTCATTTCACGCAATTCTTAATGTTTTATGTCACATTATCCGTCTCTCCCCAGGTTTTGCAAACCAGTGCATGATAGCTTGGCTGAACACCGGAATGGCTGAGCTAGAACCAAAAATCTGCGGATGCTGGGCGGAGCTGAAAACCAAAATTGACGACCGTATTGCTGTACAAGAAGGAAAACGCAGATGACATTGGCAACTCGCCTCATTTGCCTGCTGCTTGTAATCTAAAAATTTTCCACACTAGTGATCCTTAACAGGATCTTGGCAGAATCCTATATGAATGACAGCCATGCGAGGGAGCAGGGCTTCGGAGAGGGTTCATTACAATCGTTTACATCCACACTGTCACCATCTACATTGCCACAAGAATAATTGAAGTATCGCAAGCGTACAGGATGCAGTCATGCCTGACGTTAGTCAATTTAGAGAAGTCCCTTAGTTCGTCAAGATAGAAGCTGTAATTGAAGTCTCGGGCGATCAAGGTGTTCCTACTCTTTATATGAGGATGCTTCTTAAGCACTACAACATGTTCACAACCGAAATTTCGACTTTTTGTTTTTTTTTCTCGACCAAGCTCGTGAGAAATCGATTCAGGCTGTACTTAAGGAAGACGACGACTATGGGGAACGGAATGGTACATCACGCTCCGTTTACGCTAGATAGAACGAATACTCTGAAGGCTCTAGCCACATATATTGAAGTCGTGAAGTCACGCTACGCAGAAGGGAACGTGCAGCGTGGGTGTGGTTCAAGAAGATAAGGAGTAGCGAAGAAAACAACAAACATCATACTCCGCTTTTCGACAATGTGGTCCTTCCTGCTTTAAGATACGCCTCAGAGACTCGAACCCTATGAAAGCAGGATGAGGTGCAGTCAGCGCTATTTAAGGTGTTCGGATTTTTCCTATACACGCAAAAGCAGATAAGAATCCCAAATTTCGAGCTCCGTCAGCGAACGAAGATCAGAGACACCGCTGCGCACTCCGGCAAATCGTAGATTAGGTGGGCTGCACACGTTATGCGACATTGTGATGACCGTTGCAGCAACGCGGTAACGGACTAGATCCTCCGGGAAGTCAAGCAAACCAAGAGCGGTTGCCAGCGCGAAAATCAGATCTTTCACGAAAGCTCTAAACAAAAGGAATGCCATGCCACAGATCATTTTAGTAAGGAGGACCCAGTGGACTGGTCTGACTCACGGCAGAGACCAGTGGAAACGGCACTCGAGAAAATCAATGATCAACTGAAACACATGTGATACAGGCTGTGCGATTTATCGGTTGTCACAATTTCCTTCCCTTAAGACTGCAGTTTCCAAAGTCCAAGAAAATGCGAAAGACAAGGAGGGAGCGCAGATGTAAATGTAGTGGCCAACTGATTTTGATCAGTGTCAATTAAAACTTCTAGACATTGGGCTAATAATTGAGGCTGGAAAAGAAAGAAGGAATGGCAGACTTCAGTGTAACATATCATACCACTCTACCACAGAGGGAGAACCCGTTCTGAGCCGGCGAAGCGACTGGTATATACACAGATTTGTTCAGAAAGAAATCAATATGATTAAACTTCCAATGCAATGTATCAAGGTCTACGATTACAAAGCCTATCCAGGGAATTGAGTCTTGTGGAGGCCCAATCAAAGGAGCCGGTATGAGAACTTCACAGATTACCTCTCCTGCGAACGACAGGTACCACGACGGTGATCTAGACTTTCTCATCTTTATTGCTTTATACGCATTCATTCTTGTTGTTTTATACGCATTCACTTCTCACCCTTATTGTCTCACGCGCATTCACTTTCTCATACATGTCGTCGTTGAATTATGTTTATGCCTTATGTTCCAATACGGTTTCTCAAAACGTTGCTCACCGATGCTATTTGTTTGTACGTACTCTTATCCTGAAGAGTGATATAAAACTTTAATTACCCAAGTTTGAGGACTAGTCGCACTGATTGGACACCGGACCAAGCATATCTATCGACCTCACATTTGGTGCATCGGCCAAAGATCGATCGACATTCAGTGTTCAGGAGCAACTGAACCACCGTCACGAGGAGTCAGGAAGGAAACGGAGAAGGGTGAGCATTTCAGTTTGTAGTGCTTACAAGCTACCTTCTTCCTCATTTGAATGGTATTATGGCCTCTACATTTTCACTATTATTTCATCACTGGTGCATCCAATTGGATTGAGCCATTGTTTCCTTTTATAACGAAAAAACTCGTGCATCCTTGAGCATCTCAGTGCGTTGGCGCATCGTAGTGGGATCGAGGCATTGATTATCAAGTGCGATCAATAGCAAACTTGGGAAGCCAACCTTAAGAACCCGGAAAGGTGGGCACTAGAAACCATCGAGTGCATAAGTGATAATAGGTTCTTCAGTTTGAACATTATTATAACTTGTGCATTACTGAGTAATTGACTGCGCATTGCTGCAGCCAATTGGGATAAGAACATCGACTTGTTCGAGCACAGTTACGAGCCCTGGAGAATTCAGTACAAAGCATAAGAAGAAATGTAGGCACTACCAACACTGCAGTGCATAAGGAATAGCCGCTTTTTCATCTTAAACGTCATTGTAGCTCGTGCATATCCCTGATTTTTTGTTCATTGCTGCATTCAAGTGGATGGCAAAACCGATTCGTCCTTCAGTGTTAGGAACAAGCGAAAAGGTGGGCATCACAAACCAGTGCCTAACAAACCCTATCTACATTTAAACATCGTTATAGCCGGACATTACTCAGTCTTCCCGGTGCATAGAGCATCCAAGTGGATCAAGCATCTCTTCAGTGCTGAGTTCCATAACAGAGGTGGGCACCATAAACAGCTGTAGTGCACAAGAAGCATTCTCTGCCCTACCCCAACTTCATTATTTGCATTACATTAGCGTTAGCGTCATTAGCGTGCATTACTCAACCATATTCTGCACATTGATGCATTCAAGTATATTAAAGCATTGATTGTATCTGCAACGACGATCCTTTGGAAAACCACCGCAGCCAGAAAGGTGAGCACTACAAGTTGAAGTGCATCTAGAACACTTTCCATAGTTTCTTTTAATTCGAACATTATTGGATTCTACGCATTATTCCTTTGATATTGGTGCATCTATTTTGGATTAGAAAATCAGTTATCCAATTATAGTACATACCTTGTCTTGCGTCTGATCAGGTATTAAAGGAAAATTGGATTCCATCAAGCCAAAGGAATGGTAACAGTACGGAGAATTGAGAAAAGGGTTTAACTCAGCCATATTAATACCTTCTCAGAGTTGCTGATAAAACACAATTCACTATGCATATATAATGAAGATGAGGACGACGCAAATTTAAAAGATAGGATAGCGCAGATCTGTAATGTCGAGGCGTAGATAAAAACTCGTCAAACTTCATTTGAGAAAGCACTGTACAGCTTCTCAGCAGCGGCGGACAAGACAAAAAACCCTCTCACAGAAGAAGAACACATCATGAGAGCACAAGAACTGACGGATCACTCAAACGGAAGATTTGCCCATTAGGCTTGAAATCAACAAGCAACAATTATCAAAGAAACTGGAATCCAAACAATTAGGCAGCTCTGGTTCACCTCCACGAAATCCGGTAAGTCCCGCCATAGGAGAAGAGCTCCCTTTGCTTCCGCTGCCGAAGTTTAGCGGTAAAATCTGGCAATGGGACAGCTTCTGGAACTATTCAATGCCACGACGCATTCCCTCCCAATTTCTAATCTACAAAAATTCAATTATCTTCTGAAATCACTCAAGGGAGATCCACGCGACTCTATATCTCGGTTCCAGATTAGTTCCACAAATTACAGCATGGCGGTAGCCCATCTGAAGGAAAAGTATGGGAACGCCCAGAACATTGTAACCAACCTTCATCAACAGCTGGGGAACTGGAGCGCAAGAAGCTCACAGCTGAAGGATCAGCGCAAGCTCTTCGAGCAACTGTCGGCAATTACAACACAGTTGGAGAGCAAAGGCGAAAATTTAGGAAGCCCATGGTTACTATCGAAACTACTGTGCAAGTTCACAGAAGCTATCCAGAGGAGGACCCCTAGAGAAAAGGTCTCCTTGCCTCAACAAGAAGCATGGACATTGAAGAAACTTATGACAACCTTGGATAAGGTCATAAAACAAGAAGAGGAGATCGAACAGTCGATGCCGAAAAGAAAAGAAACTTAACATGCTACAGCAGAAACATCGGAAAGACCGGCAGCAATAAGAAAAAGGCGCACACCGTTCTGTTTCTATTGCGACAACCAAGATCACCGGTCAGTTGAATGCACAAAAATTGTTAGTCCGAAAGCACGTTTGGAATACCTAAATAAGTCCAACTGGTTCATAGGATGCGGTGCCAAAAATCACGTTTTCGCCGACTGTAAAGGTAAAGGCTGCGCGAAATGTGGCAAGAAGCACCACACATCAACATGCTTCCAAAAGCAAATTACAGAGCGCATAGCCTCGTCAAAACCCACTAAATAGCACGAAGGAGGGGAGCAAGAAAACGCCTCAAGCTCAACAGAATTGCGCATTCTACAAGGGTAGTAAGTCTCTGATGAGGGCATTCTGAATTCAACTGTAATGAAAGTAGAGAATAACTCGAAGGGCGAAGAAGGAAAAATACTCCTGCTATCAGGAACCTTAAACACGGTACACCCACCCACGCACGATGTCCACTGAGATTGCATGTACTCTTGGACACCTGAGCAGATCATTCCTTCATAGATGCAAATTTCGCTAAGAAGTTAGAACTGCCCGAACATAACGTGACCACAATGAAATTGTGCACATTCGGAGAGAAGCAACCCAAGGAAATTCAAAGCATTGACACATATCTGCAAGTGTGGGACTCCACAGGAGAACAACATAACCTACATGTTTTCACACGCGATGGTCTCACAAAAACCTATCACAGAGGACGCCTTGAGAAGAAGGACCTTCAATTTATTCGTGAAAACCACCTTACTCTAATTGCCCCAAAAGAAGGGGAAACTCATGCTCCACAAATACTCATCATGTGTGACCAATCATGGAACTTTATGAACTTTAAAGGACGAAACTTCGTCCTCCCATCTGGTTTTCTTCTGGTACCGACGCGGCTAGGCTACATGGTCACGGGGAAGCGGAGCGCCAAGGAAGGAGGGGATACGTGTACGAATTCATCAATTCATGCTGTAGAGTTACATTCAATACTTGGTCAATGGGAACACCATTGGACTATACAGCCTCATGAGATGGACAGGGAGTTCTGTGGTCCCGGAAGGGAAGAAAGGGCCCACATCAATGCCCAAGTCCTCGCCAATTTCAATAACTCGATTGAGAAGAAAGACAAAGGGTATGTCGCTCGTTTACCACTCAAAGACGATCATAAGAGACTACCAGACAACAGAGCCCTCACAATTCATAGACTCAAAAGCATTATGCAAAAGTACAAGGATAAACCCGATCTTCTGCGGCAATATAATCATGTTTTCAAGAACAGCTCAACAAAAACGTTCTGGAAGTAGCGGACGAAAGCCAAGAGGAACCCTACAAACAACGACATTATCTCCCACATCAACCTGTCATCACCTCTGATAAGGACACTACGAAATTTAGGGTAGTCTTTGACGCACCTGCGCACTACAGAAACTGCCCTTCACTCAATGACGTCGTGCATCAAGGGCCCACAATGCTTCCAAAACTGTTCGGTATACTTCTTCGATTCCGTGTAGGGCAGCATGTCCTTCCCTCAGACGTCGAAAAAGCCTTCTTACAAATGCATTTACATAAGGATGACAGAAACTTTATCAGGTGCTCATGGCTAAAAGATTTAAGCAAACCAGTCACAGTAGACAATCTGAGAATGTTCGGATTCAAAAGAGTCACATTTGGCATCAATGCCTCGCAGTTCCTGTCGAGCGCAACCATACTATACCACCTGAACAACCACGCGGAAAACAAAATTTCGGCAGAAGAAATTGCATCAAATCTTCATGTAGACAACTTATTCGTGAAAGCGGAATCTGTCCTGAAGGAATACAAAAACACAAGGACCTGAAAGCAATCTTCAACGAGCTTCAAATGAACTTGAGAGCATTCATGTCAAACACCTCCGCAATCACGAAAGCAATCAAACCAGGAGATTTGTCATCAAATCCATCACCCAAAGTGTTGGGTTTCCGTTGGGAACCTTCGACGGATCTATTTTCATCAACGTAAAGGTCCAACCGGAAGAATTCATCAGTAAGCGAACGGTAGTTCAACAAATTGCTTCATTATACGACCCTTTCGGATGGCTCATACCACTCCTTGTCAAGGCCGAGCACTTCCAACAACAATTATGGAAGGGAAAGTACAGCTGGGACGAGCCACTAAGTCAACACCTGCAAGAAGAATGGCGCCAAATAGCAAAAAACATAAATACATTCCATAAAAATGTACGTCGAAGAGTTGTTGACCATCCAACCCTCTATTCACTTGTCACGTACTGCGACGCTAATGGAATAGCCATGATAGCGTGTACATATTTGGCAACTGAGATGATTCCAACTTCTCGTTAGCCAAGTCAGAGGTTGCGGACTATAAACGCCCAACTACAATACCAAAAATGGAAATAAATGCACTTGCAATAGGAGCACGACTGACCCTGAACACTTACCTAAGTCTGAAATCTGCTATTGGCATACCCAGAGTTATGCTTTTATCCGACTCGGAAATCGCATTGAGCTGGATAAAGAGCTCAGCGCACCATTAAGGTACAGGTGCGTATGATAAAAATCGAGTGAAAGAAACATGCAACATCGCCAGCCAGTTGGAGGGAATGAATATTCAATCCAGTTTGGATACATCGACACCAAGCAGAACCCTGCAGACATAGGAACACGTGGAGCATCTCTGATGTTTGGTGGAAAGCATACTCGCTCCGGAGTTTAGCCGAGAATGGCATTAGCTCTTCACTGTTCAAGAGCGACGCCCCAGTAGATCTTCATGAAGAGAAAGTACCAATGGAAAGCCTTGTGACGATGTTGACCACAGAATAAACAAACCAGAGGAATTGGTAGACCTCTCTCGTTATAGTAGTAAAACAAAGGTTTTGAGGATAATTGCATTCATCATTAGGTTCATTGGTCGAATCACAGACCACCTACAGCATCCTCTAAGGAACAAACTACAACATTATCTGAACTACGCTCACACACAGTATCGAGGAGATCACCTCACTGCTTCAGACAATCAATATGCTCACTGTGCATTGATCAGGAACCACCAAGCGGTTCACCTACAACATAAAAAAGAGTCGTTCAAGAATCTCAACTTAAGGGACGAGGGTCTTCTCATAAGAGCATAAACAAAGCGGATCTAGACGAAGAAACAAAAAACCCCAGGATTCCATTTCCATGCTACGCGAGCAAGTCAGGAAGTGCACCAAGGCGTGCGTGCCATGCCAGAAATGGAAAATCTTCCTTACAAATACCCTCAGATGACGTATCTTCCAAAACATCGAGTTACAAGATCACGGCCATTCCAACATACAGGTTTGGACTACTTTGGTCCTATACCCATCTACGGAAATAACGGGGAACACAAGGAAGTGCACGGGCGCATCTTTACATGCTCAGTAACGCGACTCGTTCACTTGGAAATTGTGTCCGATGCCACGACTGAAAAATTCCTAAACGCATTTCATCGTTTTGTTGCTCGACGAGGAAAACCAGATCAAGTGATTTGCGACAATGCTCCCATATTCATCCTTGCAAGTCAAATCATAAACGATAACCTCCGTAATGAATCTACCAGTTCATTAGATGAGAGCGTGCTACGAGAAATGAGCAACCAACTGATCGATTGGAAACACATTACCCCGCACTCGCCCTGGAAAGGCCGGCTCTACATGCGCCTAATCAGATCGATCAAGCAAGCATTATACAAGGCGATAGGAAGACGTCCGTCATCGGAAGCCCTGCAAATGGAGACGAGTATACAAGCCAAAAGGCTCTTCAATCATCCTATGAGCTAACCGAGAGATATTGGGATAAATGGAAAACACACTACCTCACGGCTCTACGAGAACAACACCGTCAGAACATCGATAATAAGCCGATAAGCAGCAAAAAAGTAGAAGAAGGACAAGATGTACTGTTAGCAGAACCACTCTTGAAAAGAAATCACTGGAAGCTTGCATGCATCACGGAAACAATACCAAGCCAAGATGGCGAAGTGAGAGAAGCACACGTCACCAGTAAAGGAAAGACACTGAGACGCTCTGTCAACCAGTTGGTGCCCTAGGAAATCCAACGAAGCATCTGCGACTTCAACGTGGATCCACAGGAAAGCCAACTAAACACACAGCATCCGCCAGTAGTAAGCATCAACCCGCACTACAATTTACGCCCCAGGAAATCACACATTCGCGAAGTCGAAGCATACTATGTGCATGGGTTGCAAACAAGGAAACCCACCCCAAGGTGGCCGACGCCACTATATCTTAAGATGACCCTCATGCTACCAGTCATTATGATTATAGTTGAAGGAAGTCATCCTGTCCGGAACACAAACCCAAAATCGTATCTCCCTTCATCACAGGAAGGAGAACTACGAAATCGTGGACATCAGTGCTACTTCGTAAAAGAAGTACAAGTGCATAAAAATCTACTCAAGTCACAGCATGAGTCCAAAAATCAACATGGTAACTGCCATTAAGGAATACATCATCAAATCTTTAATCATTACACAGCTGGAACTTTCGGACTAGAATGACGCACTTCATCAAAGAAACCAGCAGTAGTCATTACTCAGGATTATTGCCAAACAAATTGCAAAAAATGAAGTTCAAATAACATAAGGACGCTACAATACTAGCCGAAGCGCACACGTTGACTTAAAATTTTACTTCACGCAGTATAAAATTTGTTATATAACTTAACACCAGACTCAATTCATGGTATTTAGAACCATGGCATCGAGTAAAGATAACGTATTCGCGAGACAAAACCGCGCTGTAAAAGTCGCGCTCATTGAAACCATTCGATACAAAAGAAGACGCATAAATTAGCACCGACGTTTCCATCAGAAGAAGAAATTTAGCGCAAAGTTCGCACCACTCTATGTTCTGTTATTGATGTTATCCAATCTAACAGTGCTCTTAGCTCATTCACTGAAATCCGCGGCCGCAAGCCCCCGTTTTATGCAAAAGGCGAATCCACCCTTTATGAGAGCCATTTGAAAAAGATGCATCTCGAAGGAGCTCACATAATAGATAAATCAAGATGTGCATCGGATACATCAGCAATGGGCTTATACGGACTTCTAGTTCTCTCGGAAGATACGTTGGCGATCTCCAAGGACAAGTTTTTTGAAGAAAAGGTGAAAGCAGTGTCCCTGAATCCGACATCCACGGCAGACTTCGTTCGCAAGGAGATTGATTTTTTGGAAGATCTTGTCACAAAATCCAAACGGAAATTCATGGAGCCCAGCTTCAAACGGAAACAGAGACCCATGAATTCATCTCCGAAGAAATCAGGCGCATGTTGGCAAGGCTTGAGAAGAAGATTGATGAAAGATTCGACCAATTCAGCCAGCAAAAGGAAAGATGCATCAACAGGTTGACGGATCTCGAACACAAAGTCAAGGAAACATGGGATCAGTTGCAGAAGCAGAAGGAAATCAAGTGCCATTTCCTCAAACGCGCGCTTTCATCGATTCCACTAACACCACCACTACGCAGCAGCGAAGAAGAAGACCTTCTAGACTTAGAAGACGAAGTCGTTTTCGAGCATTCTGAGCTTCATTCTGACGGTGGAGGTATTGACGACAATAATAACGATGGACAGAGACCCGCCGCGGAAGAAGAAAGGCTTGAGTTTGAGCACAGGCTAAACGTCCTGAAGAAGCTGGTCGAGTCGGAGCGCGATGTTCCCGAAAGGATGATCAACAGGCACGACCCCATGCAAGAAAGGACCGTTTTCTCCGATGATCGTTCTGTTTCGTCAAAGGTTTGCCCTATAGTGACAGCTGTCCGGAGGTCCCCACTGTGAAGGGAAGGCTGAAGCGCATTCATTGTGATCTTTGCTTGAACATCAGACGCGACACGCGTAATTGCAGCAGACCCATAAAGCTATGCATGAACTGCTCTTCACTAGACCACAAGAAGGCCATATGCCGTCTTCCTGAGCGCAACTATGAATACTACCGCGAAATTGAAAAAAATTGAGCAAGAGCTGGAATCAAATAGAGATTATTATTTTAAAGCTGGACCATCCCGAAGAGGTGAGTATCACGACGGTGATCTAGGTGATCTCCAGTAATCAAAATTGTGCGAGAGAACCGCGCACGCATACGGGATTGCGAAATCAACCTCTCATTCACGTGTTGTTAATTCATGGGCTATGTCTCATGCAGAATCGCGCATTCATTCGTGTTGCTCTTTTATATGTATTTACTTTTCACCTTTATTGATTTATACGCCTTCATTCTTGTTCCTTTATACGCATTCACTTCTCATCCTTATTGTCTCACGCACATTCACTTTCTCATCCACCTTTCTTCTCATCTTTCTCATCCTCATCCGTCGTCGTTGAATTATGTTTATGCCTTATGTTCCAATACGATTTCTCAAAACGTTGCTCACCGATGTTATTTGTTTGTACGTACTCTCGTCCTGAAGAGTGATATAAAAGTTTAATTACCCAAGTTTGAGGACTAGTCGCACTGAATGGTCACCGGACCAAGCATATCCTATCCATATCCATAGCATATCCTTGCGTCGCGCCAAGTTCCCAGGCGAACATCATCCGATGTAACGGGCGAAACATTGACTACGGTGATGCCCTACCATTTCATTGTGTCATCAGCAGACGTCTATGGGATCTGGATTTTACGGAAAAGTCCTGTGAAGAAGCTGTCTGTGTCTCTTTAAAACGGGCGAGTCCATCTTCAATGGTCGCTCACGCACCTCAACTGACCCTTGACCAATGGTGCGAAACATCTGGAGCAATGAGTGGAAGTTTGTCCGTACAGATATAGTTGTCCTCGTAAAACCACCAGTTACCACACTTTCGATCTCAAGTACCAACTGCCAATTATTGAGCGCCTTGGGATGAAAAAAATCGGTAAAATAAACTTTACCTGTTCGTAATACTGGGCGACAATCGTGCCTAAATTTGAAGCAAATCGCTCAAGCATTAAAAAAGCAATTTACAAAAAAAAGCGTTTTCCGAATACTGTTGTGAGCGTTGATAAAAGTATATATAATATAATAATATAAATATAATATGAATATATAACATAATATAAATACGTAATATAAACAATATAAAAATATTATATAATACATAATATAATCTATAATATGAATGCATATATTATATTAGGTTGATGCATAGTTATTGCGAATTTTTTCGCGGCTTTTTTTTCTCTCGAGAGGATCTGGATATTGAGTTTGTATTTCTCCTAGAAATGATCTACTTGATTTCCTCTACAAGAATACACTCAAGAAACCATCCGCATAATCGCGAAATTAGGCTTAACTACTTCGAGAAAGATTGGAAGGTGGCACAGTCATTCCGCGATCTCAGT
>UZAF01018221.1:17534-35499 GCA_900617895.1 Haemonchus placei | reverse complement strand
ATGTAGAGATGGAGTGGTTTACTGAAATACAGTATGAAAATGAAACACACTTCGAAGATAAGTTCCCAGATTGATAAGTTTCCGAAGTAAAATATCAAATGATAGCAGCTGATAATCATCGGGTAAGGATAGTAGAAGCATTTATAAACAAACCTAATAAATTTGATTTTGTACTCAGGGTGGGGAATGGCGTGGGAATCCCCGTCTTGAAAGTGGACGCTGACCCGCCGGTCCAGGCAGAGACGCAGACTCGCGAGGCGGCAGATTCAAATCATTCTTGAGCCTGACCTTGGTCATCAGGCCATCCCTGCGCTGCCCTGTACCGAGATACGGTGGGTGGCAGCAGTTTACAGTGGTTCTTCTTAACGGCCTGTATGTCTGGGGCTCCCCAAAGTGACGAAAAGGTGGGAATAGGGGTAGTTTTTTGGACTGGGGCTTGATAGGAGTTCTAAGGGACAGTGAAATTGTTGGGGCTACCGTAGTTGGCACTAACGGTAAGTATTGCGTCTGTTGTATAATAGAGCGTCGAGACGTTCGCAGCGGTTGGAGCCCCGGAATCGTAAGACCTCGATCGCACCATAGGATTCTAGCCCATGTACCGGAAGGGGTGAGGATCAGGGTTATGAAAAAGATTTGAAAGTATCGATCTACATTGATCTGACAGGACTTCCGTTCAATAACGGCGAAGCTTGGAAAAGCGCCGGATTAAAGGGCACCGTAAGGTGCGTGAGCATTTGGTACGAGGCACCATCTCGTTGACCCCGCCCACTCACAAGTGACTCCCTTGATTCTTAAAATTACAGGAAAAGCGATACTCGTATTGGAGAGCGTGAACTATAGAGGAATGTCGTAACATTCATTTCAGAGTGGTGGGTTGGGAGAGACGTGGGGGGAAGCTAGAATCTGGGAGGGAAGCACGAAACTCGTTGGTGAATACTGTATTGAAGATCTTTTTGGAAATAAAGTCACAAACTCTAGAAGGCAAAAAAATTGGACGGCAAGGGCCTATGCCTACAAAAAGCACGTTCTCACGGCTTATCTACAAGACTGAGAAAGCGATGATTTTCGAAGCAAAATCGATCCTGTGTGGGACTAGAACATGGCAATGTATGAAGTACTTCTGTCCTTCGTGTTGGTCTTTGACTTTCTCGGACGATCAAACCATCTTGACTACTTGCTTAGCAGTGACAGTACACATATGACCCCATCGGTCAAGCCATCCATTCTTCATTCTTTTCAATGGGTTGGAATATTTTTACTTAATGTTTTGTTAACTGCTGTTATTTCGCTGCAGTTCGCGTTCCGAAAGTCTCACAAGGTTGGTGAGTTATGGACAAAAGTCGGCCTCGGATAGGATTCGAACCCGAACTTGTCCTTTCCGGCCACCGTGTCCTGTCCCCTACACTAGCGAGACTCCGCTTGCCCTCGCCTTCTTAATGGTTTTTGGGTTGGAGTTTATAATAAAAAAGCAAGAAAAGTCAAAAAGAATGCAGTCTATGGCGATAATCAAACCATATCTGGGATTGATCCCGGCGCTCGACTTCCATTCAGAATCGTAGTAGCGTAATGACTGCGTATGCGGCCTATACAATGACTTGCGGTGGCCAGCCGATGTACAAGTCAGTGCTTTTATCCTCCCAGACAAGTCTGGTACCAATTAACCGACCCCGGAGGGATGGAAAGGTGGATATTGCTGGATAGCTACCTGCAGTGGGCGATCGTTGAACAAGTCAGAGCTTTCCTCTCTTCACCCAATCCTAGTGTCAATTCGCCCATTAACCCAGAATGGTTTGATCGGTTGCCCGAGCTGGGAATTGACGTGGTCTTCGATTTTCAAACCTTTCAAGTGTGAGAGTGCGACACTTGTGATTATACCTTCACAGCCTGGTGCCCATATGTAAGTGTGCAGGTTTCATTTTTCTATCGACCATAACTTATCAACTTGATATCGTGAGTAAAAAGTGAAGCCGAGAGCTCCAAAAGGAGGTAGGGAAGGTGAAAGGCAGGATGTAGTTTAACAAAGGTTCGACAAGACTTCGTATGGATTTCGTCGAAACGCTGATTTCTATAATCGCTCCAACTGGAAATGAATGAGGATGTCGTGAGCAGACAAGCAGCCATTCCAGCATTATCGTGACAACTCGAAAGAGTAACAAGAAGTTAGAGGTGGACTATTTGCTCTGAAAACTTCGAGAAGGAAGCCAATGCTCTATACAACCTATCACTGCCAGCAGAGGAAAATACCACCTCGCCGCCTGTAGCTGTTGAGTGTTTACGCTGTTATATGAAGAGAGTTTCATTCGAGTTCGAATCGCAAAACAGAATGTTGGCTCGATGGTGCTGCCGATTACGCAGTGTTCTGACGGAAGTCAACGCTGTCGGTTTGGTTCACATGGTGCGTTTATAGTTCACCTACACGTCGGTAAACGACATACTCTACGAAATACCTATCTGGTCGGATTACTTGAAAGTGCTCACACAGTGGAAAAAAAATTGAGAATAAGGCATCGATGGCGTACTTGCCTGAGCAGATTCTACAGCTGCGGATGATCCGTGCCGTCATTGTTGTCAGAACTAAAATTTTGCTTTCCTTCCATGTAACTTACATACTTGGGGAGCGTCGGTCATTTTTGGAGATCGACAGAATTTTAAGTTATAGCTCCAACTGAGCAGTCTCTTTGAATTATCAGGACACCCTAAGAAACTTCCGCTGATTAACCAGGAAAACTTAGCCCAAGCAGGACGACGACCTGCGCCAGGCACTGGTGATAGAAACGAATGGGGACGTTACTGGAGTCCGCTCGTGAAAGCGATGAGTGGGACGACAGGTGGTACAGGTGAACATTGAAATCGTGGACGAAGGTAGTGGCCAGTGGTGCCACATATCCCATGGTTTGAAAATCAGTCCCGGAATGTCCCTTACCCAGGCCAATCAAATCTTTCATCCCTCTGAGGTCATTAATTGATTGGTATCATACTCATCTGTGAAAATAATGGCACTTTCATGCACATTGGATGATTACCGCAAGCAGTTGTCTAGGCCGGCCGCTTGTCTAGGCGATCCTAAATTTGAGTCGAAGTGGGGTGCATCCCAAATAGGATTGGTCAACGCTGAAAGCTTTACCCTTTTATTTGACATTCTCACTTTTACAATTACTATAAGCGTGCTATGAGTTCTTGCTCTGCAGTAGTATTTATTGCCTACTGTGAAATGTACTTGGGCAGCAGCAGGATGATCAGCAACATATGTGATTCCAGAGAGGAGCAGCGGCTTGTGTTGCAGCTTCCAACCTTCCTCTTCATGAAAAAGTCATTGGTGCAATCCGCTGTCATGCTGAAGACCCTGGAAAGATTGCATTGGTAAGCGACAGATAGTTCTATTTTTCTGCCTCGTAGGAAATCGGAGTGGAGCCATGGCCATGGTATTGTCGATACGATTCTTAAGCGTAAAAAGCTCTCGAGAAAGCATCAGAGCATATCATAAGGGGTTAAACTAAATGTGAACGCTCGAATTAGGTCTACCCCAATGAATTTCGCAAGACAAATGCTTGAATGATTTGAATCTGGCTGGGGTCATGTCCACAAAAGAAATTGGCGAATTCCTGGTTCTAATTGTAAGTAAGATCCACAAAGTTTTCAATGTTTTGGGATAATGAGGTCCATCCAAGTAAAATTCTTTGCATCTCCTTCCCCATTCACCGTATATCGCGCCAGACCTCATAGGGATTATCCCCTGCGGTCATAGCTCCTGATTCTATAATAGCTCATAAAGAGAGCAATCCAACCGGCTGATTTAGCAGATCTCGGATAATTTAGCGCGCTGTTGAGAGTTTAGAACAGATCGGTTCAGCGATAGCCTCAAGTTTCCAGATTAGCCCCGATTGTGAAGAAGAAATCCTCACGTACAGAGATCTGTTACATCAGACTGAAGCCACTGCATCATACCTATCAAAAAAGTGAGTTTCAAATGAAATTCAAAAATAATCAATGTATCATGAGGAGATGTCTCTCGACCAGTTAGTTCCGAGACTTTCCGGCCTTTCGCCGGTGGGTGGTTTTTTAGTTTTGAAACTAGCGACTGAAGGACTCATGGGACATGAAGCAGTTGGTTGAGCAATTGCTCGATCGGCTTCGCGGGTCTGATTCGATTCCGTAACCGTGACTCAGAAAGTTCCTTGAGTTAGCATTTTTGCTACTAGTAAGAATAAGTGTCCGCTTGGGGAGAGCCTGAGCAAACTAGACCTTCCTTCGGGTACGTGTCGAGTGGTACGAGCGGTCTCATGGCAAAATTGTTACCAAAGTAATAAACCATGCCTAATGATCAGAAAAAGTCGGTTCAGCGGGTTTGCAAAGGGCGACGTTGCTCTCTTCGTCATGGATAATTCGCCTGCGTTCGCTGTTTCCCATTTGGGAGTATTGAAATGTGGAGGAACTATCACCAGTGCCAGTCCTTCGAGTTCCCGAGGTAAGAGACTAAAGCACTACGAAAAGCTCCGAAATTTGAATAAGATTCTCTGCTTTCAGCTGCTCTGGAGCACCAAATACGCGATTCCAAAGCGAGCCTCGTTTTTACAGACGAAACCATTCTACCTCGTGTGATGCTAGCTGCACAAGAGTGTAGCAACGTCAAGGTCAGTCCAGTGGCGGTTGCGATTGCTCGCTTTGATCTTTCAGTTTCCAGAAAATTGTCTGTGAAAGACCTTCAGCATCAGGTTCGGCTCTGCCCGAAGGAGTCGAGGATTTCAAAAATCTGATAGATGGACCAGTGAACAAGGTCCATATTCACACCAGGTATTTTATTCAAGATGGATAAAGGGGGTGAGGAGTCAAGAGGACAAGTCAACTCTCGTATTACCCTATTCCCAGTCTCCGTACCCATGAACACGTCTCAAAGTAAATGAAAGAAAATATCAGGCGAATCCGAAGAGCTCTTAGGGTCAACGTTTTGCTCCCACAGACAAAACTGAACTCAGTAACCAAGCCTGAGGGATCAGCAGACCCACTCTGTAACCCAAAGAATATTAGGGAGGTGTGAATGATGTGGGAGGAATTTTCCGCCCATTACCCTATTTCAGATGCCAACAAATTATCTCCTACCTCATTCCTTGGTAATTCGACATTACAATGTTTTCGTTTTCCAGTTCAAGTGATTTGGCCGTCTTGCCTTATACGGATGTAATGAAAGAAGTCCCCATGGGAATGATACTCACACACCAGAATGTCTCCACAGCAGTTGACATCTATCAGGCGTAAGCTTTCTTCCCTTTCCTTGATTCTGAACAACTAATCTCCCACACCGCTCTTTCAGATATATGGAGCGCATGGCTAAGAAAGTACTGAAGTATCCGGACTGTTCGCAGGAAAGTCTCCTCCTCTGTTCGTCTTTCGCTAGTATGTACGGACTGCTCTGCCTCAACATCGCCCTCATAATGGGTTTCACCTCTGTCATCTTAAAGAAGTTCGAGCCATTACTGGTCTTCAACAGCGTTCGTTCTTACCGGGTACGTCTTTGGAATATTCTGAAAACACAACAGAAATACCAACAGAGTAAATGCATATGGAAAGGCAAAGTGACATTAATTTTATAAGATTTTAATAAAACCTGTTGCCAAGATAGTAAATAAAATATTATCAACTTACGTTTCGGCGTTATGGCCTTCTTCAGAGTTGGAAACCTGAAGACATCGCTATCCATCCCTCAATCAACAATTTAACTTCAAAAACCGGTTCCCTAGACCTAATGAAGAAGGCGATAACGCCGAAACGTAAGTTGATAAGAATTTATTTACCATCTTGGTAAAAGGTTTTATTAAAATCTTATAAAATTAATGCAAAGCTATGCCAAGATTGATCGAGAGTCGAACATGGAGGCAAAGTGACAATCTGGAACATTTCAATCCATCACAAACCCACACTTCGCTGGAATTGTGAGAATTCTTTGACTCTCATTCAGCGACGAGAGTGGTTCTGCTAATTAATTTTCGGTGAAGAGAATTATGGCTTTTTCATGAGGCGAGGTACGGCGGTGTCACATGGAAAAGATACAAAAAAACGTGCTCGCGCCCGTCAGAAACGCCCACATAAGGACGAGATTAGAGGCATCAAATCGCTAATCCTCATGTAGCGCGACACATACAGTAAGCGGTGGGTAAGCGGGCTTTTGGGCATGTCAGTTACACTGCGTGTTTACAGGTCTTTCTCCTCCGTGGGGGATCGAATCGCTCATCGTATAGTTGATAGCGCATTCTTCTACAAAGACAAAAGCACTATACAAGTGCATAGGATGATCAGTTCATGTCATTGTACAGACCACATATGCATTCAAAGTGCTGCTACGATTCTGAATAATAGTGGAATACAGGACACATTCTAGAGACGGGTGATTCACACTGAAACCCTTTATTCTTTATCCTCCCATCAATTCTGCCGCCCTTTTTGAAAAAGACGAAAAATGGGCACCTACTGTGACTACGGGCATTCCGAGTTCTCTCTACGTCTTCCATGTATGTACTTCCAGCCCCGTATCCTGGTCGCTGAACCTGCACAAATTGTTTCACTGCTGAAACAGCCAATGGACGACGACTTTATGCTGAACTCAATACAGTACGTGCTCTGTGGAGGACCGCCGATTGGGAAACGAGTTCGCAAGCTTTTTCTCGAACGATTCACTGACGTCAAGTACATGACAAATGGTATGAGATAAAAGATACGCAAAACTACATCGCTTTCAAAAAGTTTCACGTTGATAACAGTAAAGAGGACTGAGGAATCGAAACCTTACTGATTCCATCAAGGGGAATGACCAAGGTTGCAATTCTAAAAACCTCGAGAGCAGATTCAGGCGGTCATATCATGTACGATACTGGTCAGGCTGGTAATGGCAGGCCCCACAGTTCTCATGGGCCACGTGGTGGCTTGCGCAAACGCGCTGCGAATCTTCGATAGCTGCCCCGTATGCCAAGCCACCTATACGTTATGCACTCCATCCGCTCCTCAGCTTCTTTTGGAATTTCCCGGCAAGAGACTAGTGGGACGGGCGCGGTGTGCCGCTTTCTCCACAGGCTCCTTGCCGGAAACATCCGAAAATAATCTTTGACGACAATGACACCAACCGGTGGGTGCCAGCCACGCAAAAAAGAAAGTGGGCGTGGTCTCTGGGTGACCACGATGATGTGCCCATTGTCTTCAAAGGGGTAAATACTCGACGATATAGTTGGCAATGCACTGGGTGAAATACCCGGGTGCTGACACCGAAAGGGCAGATAGAGACAGACCTCGTCATGATGCTTGAGACCTATTGTCCGAGATCGACACCCACAGGGTAGATAGCAGATAGTGCAGGCATTTTGTAAGAGACAAAAAGAATAGAGACAAACCCCTTCACATCTAGGAGCTGGTTTATTGGAAGGAGCACCTGGTGCCATGATCCCTAACATCCTTAGCCGCGAGAACTTCAATGACGTTGAATGTTCCGTCCCCATCGCTGATATGAAGGTATGCTTGCTTCAATATCGAGTCTTCATTCCATTTGCCATGGCGGAAGTCTGATACATTGCACACTGAAACAGCCCATGTCGTGGAACTCTTATCCGAGACTTTCATTTCCAAGCCGATAAGTTTACGCATAAGCTAAAACGAGGTCTGGAGAGGAACCCTCGACCTGATTTCGCCGATGGATCCAGGGAGCTGAGATCAGTTGTACAGCAAAGTCATCAGTTATAAGAGCCTCTTTTGATTCTTGGACCCTTTTGGAGAGAATAAATTCGTAACGGACGTTCTGTCGGGTTCCCAATCACTAACGGAATGACTTCAGGTAGTATGCCCTTCGACAGGTGAATTGAAGGGCTTAGAAGAAAAAGGTGAGGTCTGTCTACGTGGACCGACAGTAATGCGGGGCTATATGAACGATAATGCTCAACTCAATGAGGATGGCTGGTACCAAACAGGTAATGAACGTTACTCTTCTATTCATAATATGGCTGGACGACTTCATGCCAATATTTTTTTGTTTGTAACCCTTAAAACAGTGAGGGAAAACCTGCAAATGTTCAGGACAATTAGGCTATGTCGACAAGTATGGAAAAGCGTTCATCTCTGGTCGTCAGAGGGATATGGTGGAAATAGATGGACAACAGGTAAAGGAACTGATTTTCTATTTAACCAATTCGTACTCGAGTATGGTGGGTAACTTGGGCAACTCTCCGGCTCGTGTCGTATGGGTGTCCCCTATAACTGGGTACCAATGCTATCCCACCACTCCTTCCGTGTCCCTGCCTGAGGTCCTTTCCGATAACTAGTAAATGTAAAGGATCTGAGCTATTATGGGCTTTGCCCTTCTAGAGTGAAGAATTCGTACCGCCGCAGTCAACACCGCCTACAAGATAAGTTGGAGTTGGAGTGGCATGGCGCACTCGTCATGCCGAGTCGAAATTACCCCTCGTCTGTGCCATATCACCCAAAGCTTTAATGAGGGTGATGATAGTACTTGATAGAACTGTAATTCCCTCAATGATAACCATGATAATAATTAATGATAATTAATAGTTGATAGTACTAGTCGATGAAAACCTTAATTCTTCTTAATTCTTCTTAAAATAATCCTCATCCATCTTTGAACAATGGCTCGGCAAGAGAGCGCAGACTTGCTGGTAGTCCCAGGGAAGAACGTCCGTCCCGCCCGTCCGTCGGAGCTACTAACTAATGGGACTACTAGCTAACGCGTCGACTCACCCACTTTTCTTCCTCGATTAAAAGCTAAAAAGGCTGACAAATGTCGATATCAAGCGTAACGTTTTTATCAGGTCTCACTAGCCGAATTGGAGGATGTCCTTCTGTCACATCCTTCAATATCTGATGCTGCAGTCATCAGTATACTTGACGAAGGCGCGACGCAAAAAATGAAAGCGTTCGTTGTCCAGTGTGATGAAAAGCTGACTGCAGAAGACGTTCTCGGTTTTGTGGATGGTGAGAGTGAAAACAATTGTTTTATACTATACATCTTGCTCATTTTCCAACAGATTGCCCAAATTCCAATGAGAATTCGATCCATGGCTGAATCCTTTGGGTTCCTTTTTTCCCGTTCTGCCTTCTCCTTTTGTCCACAATCATCTCTAGAATCCAGGTCACCATTTCGTTTTCCTGCCCCCAGTCAGTGATACAGTATCTCTCGAAGTGATGTGAACACGGCAAGAAATAGTTACATTATGGCAGAGCTGTTCATGACACTTACCTAGAAGGGGCATGGTAGGAGGACATACTAAAACTCATCTCCAGATGGGTCACCGAAGCGAAGGAAATGGGCTTTTTTTGTTTTGAATATTTAGATTCTATGGTAGGCTCCAGCAACTGACAGCCCGTAACTATTGACCCTGGGGTCCACAAGCAGCCTAAAAGACCTCATGGAGCGAGCATCCGAGATTTCAACGGTGCCTTATCGATGGACTACCAGACCCGGTCACCATCATTGACGTCGCAGATTGCCATGTAGACTCTTTTAAACAAAAGGAGGTAGAGGCATCCTTCTGCTCCGTCTTTCGATTATATCGTGTAGCTTGAATCGGATTCTCTCAGCGAATCTTATATGAAGTTCAGACCTGAAACCTTGGATGATGATGTTGAGTTATCCCCTTTCTGCTAGGAATTACGCAATTCACTTTAAAGGTAAAGAATTAAGAGTAGGAAATTTCAAGGACGAATAGGTGTTACGACTAGGTCCCAGCCAAAATTCCGAGTCAAAGGGTAGTTGCAGAAACGACCTCGTCGCTGTTCCCGTCATTCCGTTAGAGTCCTATTCAATATATGTTCTTTATCATATTGAATAAAAACTGTTATTTCGCCTATTCCAGGCCAAGCCGCTCCAATTTTCAAGAGCTTGCTGACTAGTGTGGAGTTTATTTATCGAATTCCACGTGGTACTGATGGTTACGCTCTTTGCGATCAGCTCCAACAAACAGTCGATCAAAAAGTAGTCGAGGACGTGATAGCATCGTGAAACTTCTTCGATGAAAATGCAATTATTAATATTTTACCGGTCATAAGCTGAGATGGTAGATAGAATGGAACAGATAATAAAAATATGAGGTACTGTGAAAAAGAGAAAAAGATACAAACTGTAAGCAGGGGACACGTGAAAACTACGAGCAAGCATAATACATAAGGATAAAGTATTCATTTTGGCATTAAAGGCACAGTTCACGATAATTTTGAGGTACCCCTTTTTACGCCGGAAACCGGGTGTTCAGTTGGGATTAGTTCATGGGTGGTGAACAGAGCGAGGGAATTCGCCGATTTTTAGAAAATTGAGGCTCTTTTCAAGCAGTGGAAATGGAGGTTGGACGAGATTACCGTGACGGAAATAATAGTGAAGGATATTCGGACGAGATTTCAGCCGTTGTAATTGCACAAAGATCTGTTTACATCAAGCCAGATTTGTTGAGAACTGCCCTGCCTATTACTATCAATATTGGTCATTACAAGCTTTTTGAACTACTACATGGGTTCCCTTATGATCGGTACAGCATCTACAATACGGTGAAACTCGTCCGAGGGTACACACAAACCAATCTTCGAGACTTTATAACGCCCTAACTGGACCGTTTTCCGACATGATAGCGCCAGACATGGTATACGAATCTCGAATTCTCGATCTCCTTTGGGAAAATCTCAGGAACCTTTATTACCTTGGTTGTGCCTTCAATCAGTCCTATTTTCAGGATACGCCCTGCATTTGACTTTTATTCAGAATCGTAGTGGTGTTCTGAATGCGTAGGTGGCCTTTATAACGAATTGCAGTAGCCAGCTGACGTACAAGTCAGCGTTTTTGTCTTCCCGGGTGTTACCAGCTAAACGACCTCGGAGAAATCGTGGGTCTGGTTGTGATTATAGACCCCCGACCATGCATACATGCATGCATCTATACACTACCGTGTCCAAGCTCACTTGTACCACCTGTCATCCCGTTGATCTTCAATTTTTTGAAAGGGCGCTAGTAACAATTCCATTGGTCCTGTCGCGGACCATAGTGGCTCAGTGGATCAACCGTCTGGCCATGCGACTGGTGACCGTTCTGGTGTTCGTTTGATGTCCCGTGAAATGCGGTCAGCATTCGCCATGATAACGACGGTTATCACAACATCGCGCAACGTGTCCAGCCTATCTGATCCTCGATCCTTTGGAGAAAACAATGGCGACCTAAACCAGATTGTTCCGTGTTTCCTCGAATGAGTTTCATTGTAGAGGCTGCACCGATCACGAGGAAACCCATGTAGGAAGTTCCAAAAACTTGTCATGATCAATAGCGGCAGTGGAAGGCAGTTTTGTACAGTTCTAGCTTGATGTAATCAGTTCTTTGTGCAGCTGCAATAACTGAAATCTCGTCCGAATACCCCTTCCATGTTATTTCCGTCATGGTGATCTCGTTCAACCTACATTATCCCTACCTCCGAGCAGCTTTATTTTTTTCGAAATCAGTGAATTTTCTCGCTTTCTTCACTATCGATGAACTATTAATTCCCACCCTACACTTCCACTTTTCGACGGAAAGGGGCACATTGAAATTACCGTGGACTGTGCTCCTGAGGTTGCGAACATGAGATCGTCGCAGAGGTTAGATAGTATGAAAATAAAGCACTAGGCAGTAGGGAAAAGATAGGAATTTCTTGAGAATTTTATTGAAGTCATTCCCTCTATAATCACATGATCATTTTTTGTGAACCCCCGTTCCACACATTCCCCTACTTTTCAGAGCAATATTGCGCCGCACTATTGATCAGCAAGGACTCTCCGGCCCCGATTCCGAATAGTAATTTGACGGGATTACAAGGTTTCAGCGACTGATTTGTCCCGTTTCGGACCAGTTGTATTCTCAGTGCGATTTGAATAGAATCCAACTCTATTCACAACGCACGCACTACGTCAACCCTATTGAACATACAGGCCTCCACGACCGATCGCTCTCGCACTGTTTTGATCGGTAGCATTCCATGAGAATTTCGAAGTGTTGCCAAAGGATAAAGTCTTCAAGCATCGCCGAGTCCCGTTCTAGGAAGAGACCTCATGCTCAAGTCTGACACTGGTTGACCTACTCTAGAGGGACGGAAGGCTGGATTCGCCTGGTTGGATATCCTCTCCTCTACTGGGAATGCATGGTTGAATATCGGGGCGTATACCTAGCTTGCTGGGTCNCATGAGAATTTCGAAGTGTTGCCAAAGGATAAAGTCTTCAAGCATCGCCGAGTCCCGTTCTAGGAAGAGACCTCATGCTCAAGTCTGACACTGGTTGACCTACTCTATAGAGACGGAAGGCTGGATTCGCCTGGTTGGATATCCATTAGGATTCGATCCTAGACCTTATATACGATAAAACGCGTTTTGGCACTACTACCACCTGACAGGGAGTACCCACACTGTTTTTTCAGTGATACATAGGAAAGTATCTGAAAAGTAGACTCACACAGGCTTCCTTCCTTACCATTCCACAGAGGAAGTGACATCGAGGAAACTTCAGTATCAAATCAGTCACTCTCATGGCCCACAAGCATGCTCGCAGTAGTTATCGCCGAAATTTTGATGCGAACATTGTTTTTATCTCACACGTCCCCTGTACCCAAAACATTTGTTTGGGTGTTTTTCACTGCTTAATGACATTTTGGGTACTTTGGGTGCAGCCGTATGCCCTTTTGCGTAATATTTATTCGTAAAGCATAAAATGTTCTCAAATTAGGAATATATGCATATTATTAAAAACATGACACTCCTTAAAGCCGTCTTAAGGATCACGAAATACAAGGAAATACCGGTAAGACAAGCTGTCAGTATGTGATTGAGAAAAAGCAAGGTTTTAAATTGCATATCGAATTAAAGGCACAGTTCACAATGAAGCAGGTCGGAAAACGGCTTAGATAGGAAGTTATAAAGGCTCAAAGATTGCAAAGTGTGTATAATCGGACGAGTTACACCGGCACTATAGAGGCTGCACCAATTACAAGGGAACTCATGTAGGAAGTTCAAACAACATGTCATGACCCATAGCGACAGTGAAAGGCAGTTCTGTACACTTCTGGCTTGATGTAGTCAGTTCTTTGCACAATTGCAACAAATAAAATCTCGTCCGAATACTACTTCCATGTTATTTCCATAGTGGTAAGCTCGTCCAACAATTATTTCCCCTACTTTTGAGGTGCCATATTTTCTCGGAATCGGCGAATTCTACCGCTTTTTTCACTACCGATGAACTACTTCCAACCTAAAAGTCCACCTTTTGACTAGAAAGGGGGACCTCGAAATTATCGTGAACTGCGCCTTTAATTACGAAATTTATGACCCGTATCATAATGCTTGACCAAATAGAAAGTCATAGGCTCGAAATGAGTGAATGAATTTCACGTTTTACGAGAACGCAAACGTTTCCACTAGGAACTGATACAGTTGGAGCTAACAATCGAAACATCTCAAAACACATACGAGTAATGTAAATGTAGAAATATAGAAAGGATGAGAAAAAGTCATTAAGGAAGAGAATAGATAGCTGTTTGAAATTGAAATGATGCCAAAAATCAAACGGAGATTGAATATTACTGGAAATGTTCATCTCAAAGGGAGCTTTTGCGGATATCAGGGGACCATGCTATAAAGTTCAAATATGCCCGTAGAGCTGATTACAATGACTCAAAAAGAGTTTATATAATAATTAGTAAACAATGTCAATGAAGCATATATTCTGTGAGCAACTCTATAACTTAAAGGCACAGTTCACGATAAAAAATGGCTTGTAAGATTTCCCTATAGTATGAATTTGAAACTCCCCTTTAGATTATACCCGTCGTTACAGAGTCGAAAAACGTCCTAGATAGGGCACAGTAAGGGGCCGGAGATTGTGATTGCACACCCCCTGGTGGACGGGTTTCAACGGCTTTGTAGAGGCTGCGCCATTCACAAGGGAACTAACATAGGAAGTCAAACAACTTATCATCACCCATAGCAG
Source organism: Haemonchus placei (assembly GCA_900617895.1). Taxonomy (NCBI): domain Eukaryota; kingdom Metazoa; phylum Nematoda; class Chromadorea; order Rhabditida; family Trichostrongylidae; genus Haemonchus; species Haemonchus placei. Next base: position 21,518 of record UZAF01018221.1, on the reverse strand, counting down.
GAGCAAAAGGCAATTCTGGACAGTTATGGCTTGATGTAATTCTCTTTGGACAATGGGAGCAAGTTGAATCTCGCCCAAACACCCCTTACATGCCAATACCGCCACGGTGATCTCATACGACCTCCACTTCCACTAATTAAAAAAGCCTTGAAGTAAGCGGATTTTCTCGCTTTCTTCACCACCGATGTACTCCTCTACATCAACACTTCCTCTTTTCTACTTAAAAAGGGTACCTCAAAATTATTGTGAACTGTGCCTTTAATAGTAAGTGTGGACAAAAACAAAGATAACAGCATCGATCCATGGCAATATCGATAAAAAATACTGTTAAACTCGTAATAATTTAGTCGTAATGAAGGGGTAAATAAGAGTAGTGCTGGCTTATTTGTTCAATATGGTACAGAGGTCGATTGGCCGTCATGTTTCCCGCCAACCTCTTCCGACTTTTTTCGTTTGTCACCAAAGTAATTACTCGATTTCTTAAACTTATTTATACCATACGTGCCATCCTTTACTGCCCTCACATACGACTCCGCTATTCTGTCTGCATAGCGTCGTTTTACCTGATCTATCGCTTTGCACCACTCTAGAGCTCTCGACTCGGGATCGAACAAGTAGTAGATTCGTTTGGGAGTATGAACGAGGAAGCTTCGGAAATTTTTCGCTTCCGTTCTCATACATGGGGACCATGGAACTTCCCCTCTCAGTTCCATACTGTTTGGATCAACATAGAAAAGATGTGGGCCCTCAGTAAGCAAGAACATCCGTCTCCGGGAGAATAGTCCCTTTTTCTTGTCAATGAGACCGGAACGAATGATCAAATTATCCTGCACGAACATATGATAGGGGTTTTCCTGGCGTTGCTTTTCCAGCTTTCGCTGTCTCGCTACTAGGGCTTTCTTGTCAACCCTGGGAAGTTCTACCATGTCACTTTGAACATCGCTATCGAGGGATACTTGCTTGGAAAGACCCATTTCCATCAGTGACAAATTCATCAGTCGTTTGAGAGCCTTTTCGTTAAGACCAGGCTCGGGCATCTCATCTACTGATTTGAGCTCAGCCTCTTCTAGGCCAGACACAATTGATGGAAATATTCCCGGCGGTTCTACGTTCATAATGTTTTCCCAGTCGATTCCATGAAAGAATTCATGGGATTTGAGATCCACCAAATTATCGGATCCAAGTCGAACCCGAGGATCCAATACCAGCAGTTTCGAGACAAAATCTTTTGGAACATCAGGGAATTCTGCAGGAAATGAAAAATCAAGCTTCTGAATTTTATTCATCAGATGGAAATTGTTCACAGCTCGAAATGGAGCTTCTCCTGAGATCATTTGGAACACGATAACACCGAGTGCCCAATAATCGCATGGTGGTCCAACTTGGTCGCCTCGCAACATCTCTGGGCTAATATATTGGGCAGTACCGACAAACGTGGCACGACGCTCGGGACCACCCACATGGTGCTCATCAGATTCCAGTGAAGAACTGCTACTGTTGGATGCAATGGTGTCAAGATAGTGTCGGTACTGGCTTGCTTGCCCTTGGACTTGGGTCGGGGATTCATTCTCTTCTTCATAGGGAATGAACAATTTCTTGTTATATATTTGAGCACTACCAAAATCCGTAAGCATGATATGACCATTTCTTCGAATCAGGACATTTTCCGGCTTGACATCACGATGGACAACACCGCATTTGTGTACAAATTCCAGAGCGACAACAATTTCCGCTGCATAGAACCGGGACATCGGGACATCGAACGATCCCAGACGATTGAGTGCACCCAACAAGTCACCCAGATGGGCCACATCCGTAGCGAGAAAGAATCTCTCTGGATCATGAAAAGTCGAGTAGAGTCGAGTAACAAATGGATGCCCGCCATGTTCTGCGCTGAGCGATGCTAAAATGTCCTTTTCACGGACAACTGCTTCGAGCTTCTGATGCCGTACTACAAAATCCTTTTGAACAACTTTGATGGCCCGGGTTCGTCCACCACCTCGTAGCTCCCGGGCTAGATATACTGTACTATATGCTCCTTCTCCTAGAATCCGTAAGAACACAAAATCGGTTGCTTTCGTTCGTCGTTGTTTGGGCAGCTTCTGTCGTAAACGCGGCGTAATGCCATTGTTTTCATCCAATTCCAATAATGTACATGAGAACGATAAGAGGTGATCAGCTTCCGACGAAGTCTGTGGAGTATCCTCGCAGCGTTGCAGGTGAACGTCCTCGGGAATGTCTCCATTCACCATCAGACGTTCTCAAACCTGGGTAATTGAACCTTGAACTTTCCTAGTGGCTGCTTTCATGGTCCGCGATTCGGCCCGCGAGCGACCGGTCGAGCGAGCGAGCGACCGACCGACCGACCAACAAGCGAACGACAGGGGAACTACTCGTCCAGCGCTATAGACCAAGATTCAGTTGTAAACAATGGACAACCGCCGCCCCCGGTCGCTAGCTCGCTCGCTCGCGAGCCGAATTGCGGACTATGAAAGCAGTCAGTAGATGTTCAGTCCAGGGTTGAAACTCCACCACGATAACTTTGACTTGTTTTAAGGGAACTGTCAATTACTACTATAATTACTCCAGTAAAGGCACAGATTGAACTGATAGGAACATTTTCAGCAATTTTCAAAACCAGAGGTAGAAATTTTTATCGATCGAACAACACAGTATTTATGCACTATGCAGTTATATAAAATATGCAATATGGGTATACACACTACAACACACTTGTGGGCAGTAACCAAACTCTCTAACATCACAATGAGTACAGTAAGCTACCGAAACGGATCTCAACAGAGCGCATTACACTGAACAGAATTTGGACGGCATTCATTCAGCAAAACATACTTATTAGCGGTAATTTACATCAGTCTCTTGTGGTCATCAAAAAGAAAAAAGTGAAAATAAAAAATCTCAGCTGACGTAAGATTTTACTAACCTAAAGTAGCCAAAAGGCGCACAACTTAGTGAACTGGACAAAGAAGGGCTCGGAAAGCCTAGGATATCAAGAAGGTCGAGATGAAAATAGTTAATTTGACTGCTTTTTCGAAAGCGTCAATCTTGAACCCTGCCACAGGTTCGGCCTGGTTCCCACACCTCATGCAAAGGCATAAACTTGGCATGAAATGAATAAGTTACACTATGAAAAGAGTGCCCTCTTTCCTCAAGTTTCAGTAGCCCTTTCTGCTGGTACCGCTTCCCTGCTTACTGCGAGGTTTAACCGAGGTCACCCATCTTTTCAGAACCAATCAACTGGCACNCAATCTTGAACCCTGCCACAGGTTCGGCCTGGTTCCCACACCTCATGCAAAGGCATAAACTTGGCATGAAATGAATAAGTTATACTATGAAAAGTTTCCTCAAGCCCTTTCTGCTGGTACCGCTTCCCTGCTTACTGCGAGTTTTAACCGAGGTCACCCATCTTTTCAGAACCAATCAACTGGCACTCTCCTATAGAGAGGAAACTGCCCTCATCATACAGTTGATTAGTGAGGTTAAAGGCACTGTTCACGAAAAAATGGTTTCGGAGATCTGCACATGGTTTGAATTCGACGCCCCCTCTGATACCACTTGTGCAGGAATGAGGTCGGAAAACGGTCTGGATAGGGCACAATAAGGGCAGGAACAGTGGGGGACGGGAAGCCTCCGTCTCTCGCGAGGCTGACTACGAGCTCTAATTGTCCTTCACCACATTCGCATTGGAGCGAAGTTGTCTGCTTGGGTGTGTTGTCTGCTATTGCAGNTTAAAGGCACTGTTCACGAAAAAATGGTTTCGGAGATCTGCACATGGTTTGAATTCGACGCCCCCTCTGATACCACTTGTGCAGGAATGAGGTCGGAAAACGGTCTGGATAGGGCACAATAAGGGCAGGAACAGTGGGGGACGGGAAGCCTCCGTCTCTCGCGAGGCTGACTACGAGCTCTAATTGTCCTTCACCACATTCGCATTGGAGCGAAGCTGTCTGCTTGGGTATGTTG
>UZAF01018221.1:0-13699 GCA_900617895.1 Haemonchus placei | reverse complement strand
AGAATAATGAATTTCAGAAGCCGCTCACACATGAGAAAGTAGAAAATGTCGTCAAGAAATCTGTAAGAGCCCTAAGGGTCTGCTTAAACGACAGTTGCTTGATCCCAATGCGTACCGACTAAGCAGCTATTTCAGATTTTTGCATAGATATCAGGTATGGCTGATGAGTAGCATGGAAGTGCAATTGATGGACTAGTGAAAATTCAGAAGAAATCGATCAAAGAAAGGTTCAATAGTGAAAATAATTCGAAAAATGTGTTACATGATCTCCTGGAAACGCGTAACGAGTGAAATTTTTCATTCTACAAGTAAACGTGAACGAATTGGTAATTCATCAATGTTAAAGTCACTCTCTGGTAAGCTCATTTCCCTTCTCCCTTNCAACCTTGTGAGAATAATGAATTTCAGAAGCCGCTCACACATGAGAAAGTAGAAAATGTCGTCAAGAAATCTGTAAGAGCCCTAAGGGTCTGCTTAAACGACAGTTGCTTGATCCCAATGCGTACCGACTAAGCAGCTATTTCAAATTTTCGCATAGATATCAGGTATGGCTGATGAGTAGCATGGAAGTGCAATTGATGGACTAGTGAAAATTCAGAAGAAATCGATCATAGAAAGGTTCAATAGTGAAAATAATTCGAAAAATGTGTTACGTGATCTCCTGGAAACGCGTGACGAGTGAAATTTTTCATTTTACAAGTAAACGTGAACGAATTGGTAATTCATCAATGTTAAAGTCACTCTCTGGTAAGCTCATTTCCCTTCTCCCTTATTTGACCTGCAGGATAGACATGTTGTGCTATGGTAAGTAAATGTTCAGTACGTATAATAACTATAGGTGTGGAGGAGGCCTACACGACAGTGATCAGTAAACATTGGATCAAACATCGAGGATACTTTTTCAACACCTCAATTTCATTTCCACATTAACAAAGGAAAACATTATAGTGCGAACAAGAAAAAACCTACCGTCTCCAGGTCAATGTCTGCTAGTCCAAATCTTGACATAACAATTCCAGCCGATGGAAATTCTTCTAATATCGCTTCTTTCATAGCTAAGTCATCCATGACAGCACCACCATGCTTAACAACAAAGTATACTCTAACAAAAACCAAAGGTATTTCCATTTGACTTTCTTTTTTAAGGCTTGTTATTGATAGTCAAGATTGAAAAGGTGGCTTGGGGCGAAATAACCAACCTCCGTGGTAACGTTAAGCAAGCTTGTAATGAAAATAAGAACTGGAAGCAAAAATGGATGCACCCCCGCAGACTATCCACTAGAACAGCTAGAAAACTCAATTTTAACGTACCGTCACATTAGCAGCCGGTATCCATCTCAGGTAGCATTCATTCCATAACTGTAGATCTGCTATTGACGTTGGAGGGCGAAGAATTTCATAAATTAAGGGGTGCCCTGGAAAAAATGAAGCTCAGATAGAATGTATCGAACCATCTTGTAAAAATATATCTTCCCCTTACTCTGCTTGCCCTCTCCTACAACGAAATCATGAATAGAGGGAGTACGAGACTTAATCATTTAATACATCATCACACTCGTCAACTTAAGTCTACCTCTATGCTTCTGAAGCTGCCACCTTTGCACATGTGGTATATGTAGAATGGGGTTGGTATAAAACGAAAACTATGGGCGAAAGGGGTTTGTGGGGTAGCTGCCGTTTGGGATTCTAATTAAGCAAATAGCGAACGACCATCCAAAACAACATGGAACTTTGTACACATTCAATGAAGTTGGTCAAAAATTAAAAGAACATAAGCCTAATTAGCAATCCCAATTTCAAACCAAGAACAGCAAACCCAATGATGAATAACCCTTATTGCAAGCCTAGGCTGAAACTATTAGGTTGATGCATAATTATTGCGGATTTTTTCGGGGCTTTTTTTCTCCACAAAGTGTTTGACTATTGAGTTCGGGTTTTTTAGAAATGATCTACTTGATTTCCTCTACGACAATATACTCGATAAACCATCCGCATAATCGCGAAATTAGGCTTAACTACTTCGAGAAAGATTGGAAGGTGGCGCAGTCATTCCGCTATCTCAGCAACTTTTCGGCGATCGAACAATGAGCCAGAACCAACCAAGAAATGGGATCTCCCCCTAAATCTGCCATATTCACCAGCGATACTTTTATGGATTATCCCGTCAACCGTTCATCGAAAAAATGGCTATAGAATAGAAGTTACGTCGATTTGGATGACTTGTTGGCCGATGTCAAGGCGTGGATCGCCTGTAAGGATCAAAACCTCTTCGCTTTTGGGATCCGACTAACTAATCATTGGGAAGCAGCGCTTGACGTAGATGGTGAATAGGTTCCAGAGTGATTATTTGAATATGTCTTTACTTAATATTTCTATTGTTTCTTTACGTAAAATTTGCTGGAAAAAATCCAATATATAGAGGCAGGTAAAATGCAGGGAAATGGAAAATATCAAAATGTTTGACCGCAATTGACCGTGTTTGACCACCAGGACATCATGTGTACTTTCACTAGATCACCTAATGAACGATCGTTGAAAAGTTACTGAGATCGCGAAATGAGTGCGCCACCTTCCAATCTTTCTTGAAGTATTAAAGCCTAATTTCGCGAATATACGGATGGTTTTTTGAGTATATTCTTGTAGAGGAAATCAAGTAGATCATTTCTAGAAAGAACCCGAGCTCAATATTCAAACTCTATCGAGAGAAAAAAAGCCACGAAAAAATCCGCAATAATTATGCATTAACCTAATAATATGAAGGCCAACAAATTAGCACTCCAGCATCGGCCGGAAAGGGTCGACGATCCAAATATTACACCACATACCTGTCGCTTTCTCCACAATGGCTGCTCCAATATTGGTAATATTTGAGAATAACCGTGAGTAGGACTCATTGAAAAATCGTTCCAATGGAAACGGGCTGCCAGTAATGTTTGAGGCTATTTGGTCTGTAATTGATGAAGCAGAAAATGCTGGCACCATTCCTGTTAACGACAGGTCCCATAAAGCTATCAACGCATGTTGAGTGTAGGTGAACCTATAAAAACACATGAAGCCTCAGCTACACACATACATTTGATGGAATTAACGCCAGACATACTGCATTGGATAAAGCCGAATGAGTTGAGCGATGCAGTCAAGAAACACTAGGAATGTAGGAGCGGTGACGCCTTCGTTGGTACCACCCGAAATACCAAAAAGGCGATGAGCGAATGGATGACCCAAAGCTATCCAGTCCTTCGCAATTAAAGAGTCCAGCCCTGAGAATGAGCCAAATTAGAAAAAATGAAAAAATATGTCAGTGATTCGGAAGGTTCACAAAGAGGTACCTTCGAGAGTTCTATAGTATCGATCACAGCAAATTTGAACAAGACTAGAGACTACAGCCGAAATATCTAGGCCATTATTTTCTGAAAAAAATGAAAATAACACAGAAGTGTATACGATTTTTAGCATATCAGTTGCTTCTGCAGGAGTTATCAAGTGCATCACTGAGGGAGGGCCTTTGTCTACTTCGAGGCATATGTCTATTCCATACCACCTAGCCATTCAAGCTCGAGCTTCCTTCGAGTGAATCTTCAAATATCGCAAAATTTCGCAGACACAAACGCGCACAGCGTGCACAAAGAGGGTATGAATGATTACGAGCATCTTTTGCATCGTAACTATCCCTAATGGAGTAAGTTATTCCGTAGGAGGTAGCATCTAGCAAGTAGAAACGCAGTAGCCCTCCCACTCAGCTCATAGCTGCGACGATATCGTCAACTTAACTCAAATCCATGCTTGAGAGGTTTACAGCAAGCCACAACCGAAATTGTATTCCCAATATTTATAGCAAATCGAATGGGTCTTCTGGCTCAGTTTTAAAATGCAATTTGTAACGTACAAATTTTAGAGTACAACGAAAGACTGACTGCAATCGTACCGTAAATAATCACAGAGCACTCATGGTCCACAAGAGAATCAATTGCTTCCGCAGCTGCAGATAAGCAATAGCTGACGATCTGTAACCATCCCGTTTGACTAATCCTCGCTAACCAATCCTTATCTCGAGACGCAAACTGTTCATAGGATTCTGAAAATAGAATTACGACTGAAGGATCAGCTCAATCCATGTCACCTCCCCTTTTTATCGAAAGAAATGCAACTGAAATGTAAGATTCACAAAAAGCGAGAAAGAAATTAGTTTCGACTAGGGTTCTTCGCATCGCTCATCGGTCATGGTTACATGGTTTTCTGCGAAATTGTAAAAACTTGAATAACAATAATAATTTCGAGAAATCGATTCGAAAATGAAAAGAAATCAAGTATTCTCATTCAAGTTTGTGAAATTTTTCCATTGAAGCTTTTCGCACCTGCAGAACAGTACCGCCGTAGACGATCGAATGACGAGGCGATCTTCTGGGGTGTGATTTCAGGATTCAGTGAAATCAATTGAGGAGGGTTCTCACTTCTTGTAGCTCTCGCCACACATTTGATTACTCTAAAGAAGCTGTCCATAGATAATTTTAAAAGATTCAGTAACAAAATGGCATCGCTAAAACGACAAACTCACGAACTTATCATTAAGATGTGGAGATTCCCAGTTTACGTCGAAATTTGAGGAGCGAAGAAGCGAAACTCCTGAACGAGACCACACCCAAATCTAAATCAAAGTTTTTAGGTAGGTTGGGTACAAGGAAAATAAAAACAGCTAACTGGAAATCGACTGAGCTGCCAATGCTGGGCCATCCGATCCAGATCGTGTTGTACAATTTCAGCTGGTATAACGAAATACATAGGAAAGCTGAAGAATAACATATGAAGCAAAAAAAGCATAATTCTCTGCCATATGAAATATGAAAACGACTAAAGTGTACGGTATAACAATTTTCCGAACGGGTTGCAATTTCAAAGTTCAGTTCTGAACAGTTCTAACTTCCAGTCGAAACATCTCTATTTCGATAACGAGATAACGTTTACAATGGATCCCTTTGATGTCGGGTCTAGCGGAAGGTAAATGAGATTTATGAATGAGTCCTACAATTTCAACTGCTAATGGTCAAAACTGGATAAAGCGAATAAAAAAACGGCCTGAATCAATTATTCAAAAAGGAATCGTTCCATGAAGGCAACGCTTTACTGCACATGGTTTGGCGACTCGGCAGAAGTTACTGGAGCTCGGCTTTAAACCAATGTTGCATCTAAAATGTAGCCCTGTCTCGAGCTATCATGCTACAATTTGTTTCGGTCCTTGCACCACTACTTGAACCTTTCAAAAAACTTTTACCGAAATCAAGGGCGTCAAGTCTTGCGTAGGACAGTACTCCGCAGGAAAAACACAAAAATTTTAACTACGAGGAAATATGAAATAACCAGAAAGATAGTGGCAAAAGGTAACCGAAAAAATGGAGAAAATATTATTCATCCATTATAAGAGAATTTCCTTGGAACCTTCAAAATCCCACTTACTTTACAAACATGAAAATAGGTAATCATAAAAATCAGAGCTCAAAGATTCTACAAAATGTGAAGTTCTCCTGCTAATGCTAGATTTTGCAAGGTTCTTTTTTGCTTTAAATAAAAAACAAAATGCACAGGGCAAATTAAGTGGATGTGACTTGGCATAAAAAACCGAATTAAGGAGTTTACGGTACTCACCTATGCACGAAATGTCTTGCACCATGAGGGAACTGACTGCATATCCGCCAATCCTCCTGAGTACGATGCCCACACCTTTTAAGCTCACCATCCCAGGAAGCTGCATCATTGAATGGAACTGAACAGAACAATTTTATCATCTTTATCCAAACCTAGGACGCCTGAAAAAGCTATTTTTCACTGATGTGGTTTCACTGCACCACTGCTACTAATAGACGAAGTACTTGTTCTATATGAAAATAGTTTTGACCTTATTTTCTGTCAAGGGCTGTAATTTTGCCGCCGTACACGATCCATAAATCCCACAAAGGTTGCGAGTTGGGCGAAATCTCGACCCCCGACAGGACTCGGACCCTTACTTGTGCTCGCAGTTTTGCCCATAATTCGCCACCCTTTAGAGATTAATCGTTACGCACGCGAATAAACAATACTCTCCTTGCTCTGCAACCCTTTTCGTCTTTAATCGATGCGAAACGGCAGTCGACGGGAAACGCTTTTGTTATCATCATCAACTATTTGTTTTGCTCGGAACCACTGAGGATTGTTGAGTGCAACACAAATCACAAGTACACTAAGACTTTTCACCCGAGTTTTACATATGCTTTTTGAATCAGATGTAGCAGTCATCTCCCCGATTCCCGCTCTTAGAAGGATGGAAAGAGGAATTATTCAGTTTCAGCTGACTGTACCGGAAATTATGCAGATGAGATACCTCTGGTATGTTGTATTGTACGAGAATTTTAACAAAGTAAACAAGTAAACTTAACTGCAGCCTTGGACTCACCTCTTCCTCTCCAATCGGGTTCAGCACCGGATTGAATAATATTATCGGTTTTCATTGGACGTGCAAAAAACAAAATTTGATTTAGTAGACTAACTCCATTTTGAGAGCCTCGCAAATCTATTGTCATTACTCGGAAATCCTGAAATATCGAGATTTAAATAACGTGCACCTTTTCCAATATGAAAGCAATAGTAAGGTATAAAAAAGTTTTTAACCTTTAAATGAAGCTTTATACAGGAGACAACTTCTAAACTTGAAAGGGATGATGTTGAAGGGAGAAACTTTTTCTTCGTTAAAGATTGGTTCTCTGTGAAAAAAAACCTCAAAATTGGAGCTGAATTGGTTACATCATAGAACTGCTAAAGTTATAAAAGGAACAAAAGTTATAAAAGGAATAAAAGGAGTCGCAAGAGTTACTCACGTCTTACTGGAGCAAAAAATATCGAATGAATTGAACAGAGAGGGATATCCCACCTCTCATGAAATATCTTAAATCGTGGCGATAAATCATTCTGTAAATGTCAATTTTAGCGAAAAAGAAATGCCTTAATAGCATAAATCAATTTAGTGACCTCAGGTTTTGCCACAGGCTCGAAACGAAGGCGGAAATTCGTGCATACAACCCGTCCAAACGTATTTTCCAAAAAAGGAAATCCAAAAGAACATTGCTCACAAAAAGCGCATTCTATCTCTCCTAAAAGAGGTTACAAATGAAGAAACACAGGCATAACGCAATTTATCACTTCAATTCAGGTCGCGAACGATAAAAAAGAAATGATCACACACCTTTTAGCAAACTACCATCAACATCGGAAGAGGATATCCCTGGGCGATCAGCAGGCTACAAAAAGAAAAATAAGAATTGATTATCGATAGCTTTACAAAACTATGCTGCTCGCACATACTCTATATCGGAAGCATATTTGGAAGTCACTACGCTCAACAAAATTAGCCAACATAGGATTTGAAAAGGGACATGTATCCCATCAAAAATGCAAATTACAAGAGCAGATTCGTCTTTGTATTAACTTACATCGTAAAACCCATCATTCAAAAGGAACTGGTCATGGAAAAAGGAAAAAAGAAAGAAAAAGCAGTACCTCAGCAATTAAGATTCCCACTAAGGACAGTAATGAGCACAAACTTCCGCATCCTTTACATCTAATGACCACGTATGATGAAAATGTGCGGACGAGGGGTGGAGGGAACGAAAAGGTACCAAACCGAAAAAAAATAGTTCCCGGGCAACTCGCACTTCTCTAGTTGTCATTGCTCCATATCGACCCAACAGGACCTCCTAACATTCCTCTCGCCTAACGGTATTTAGATTTAGACTCCGTAGGAGTCGATGTGTTTATGGAAAAGGCTCTGTGCCCTTTTCAATCTATAAACTTGGCTTGTGCCCTTAGGAAGTGCCAGAGCACTATGGTTTGGGACATTTTTCTCCAATTTCAAATTTTTATATATTGTTTATAAAAGCTCACGATAGCTGAACCCCTTCGTAAACCCGTCATCCGAAAGCAATCGCTCGGAATAGCTACTTAATGCACGTGACAGCATTACGAATTCAGGTGCCCCTCAATGAGTATGATGATATCATCAGAGAAATTCAAAGAGGACAAGACAAGAACAGACATCAAGCTAGCCCTACTCCCTCCCATGCTTTCTACTTTCTATGTTTCAGGGCTTTGAAAGATTGATCTAGTAAGTGCAGAAAATTGACCGATCGTTGGATTTAAAATGGGTCATCTCCAGAAAAACATTCCGATCGGAAACTGGTAAAGTTGCCTATCGGCCATCTTCTGAAAATCAGCTATCCCTAAGTGGAAAGTGCCCCTTTCAGGGTACTTGCTAGTTTATAGCATCCAAAAAAGAAAACGAATCAAATCGTTCCACTTCAAGGGCAATACTAACCTTTCCTTCATCAACCGTTTGATCTCCTATGTAAGAAAGAAACGTGCCCGAAGCCGACATTATATTAGCATTGCTTTAGTCGGCCACACTAAGAATAGACAGAATTTTCTGTCTTAAATTCTAAAATACACTTTCTACAGGTTACATCTAAATGATGCAGAAAAATGGATGAAAACCTTATGTACATGAATGCACATTTTGAAAATAGCATATATTATTGGCATCTTCAATTTCATTAACACAACATAAAACACTCAACCGTAAAATTGCTCAAGCACATATTCAACCGAAATACCAGAACAGTAAACAAGGCATTCACAATTTGGAGAACATAAAACGGTTACATAAGCTTTGAGCGAAATTGAGCATCTCCACACATTATGCTGTTACGTTAAGCGAAACCAATCCTTTTCTTCGAATTAGCGGGGGTATGTCCGCCATTAGAGAAAATAAATTAATCTTTACTCACAAGAAACTGAACTGTACAAACGATAACAAAAATGCAGTTATGTGGTTAAAACGACAATGAGCACCATATGTTCATATGAGACGGTTGAATACGGTAATCGATATGGGTGTCGCACGGGAATCAATATCAGAGAATATCTTTAATTATCAAAAAAAGTTGCATCGGCATAGATGAAATCCGTAGTTGATAATTGTAAAGGGCAACAACTCATAAAAATAACGGTGAAGGCCCATGAACATCAGTGAGAAAGAGCACGAGAGATGGTAATCAATCGTGGCAACACCTGAAATAATGCTTTCCGGAAAACATGATACTTGATCTATTAAAACAAAAAAATAATTGGCTAGGAACATGTCGATGCCCGTATGCACGAATGTTCAGCGAAATCCAGTTTTTAGTGGCAGCGCCATCCATTTTTCCTCTGTGAAACACTAATCAGCTTGTTTTGAGAGGGACAGGAAGATCACTCAATCGCACATATCAAAACCTCGCACCACTCAACGAATGCCTATTCATGTGTTCATAGCAAGTGATTGTCCTAGCTGTGAAGAACGACAGCAACCTGGCTGAGTGAAAGAAAAGCCACTGTTTCAATCGAAGACTATTTAAACATTTCTAAATTCAATTGTAATTCTGATGCTAACCTGAATCTACAATTGTAAATGTTTCGACAAAAACTAAATGAATAGAAAACGAATGAAAATTTTTGTTACTGGAACACCTTCCCATCAGCTCAGGTGCGATCGATTTTTCTAAGTATAACACAAAACCTCAGCGAAGGAATTGCGTTTTTCCCATTTTTTTTTTGAACTCACACCGCTTAGACCGGTTGGACTAGTCAGATTAATTCTCTGACACTTCGAATAACTTTTAGGAGCAGTTTCTCATCACCCCAATTGGTAACTACAATACCAAGCAAACACCGAACGGCGGTCAGTAGTTCAGCTTGAGGTCTCTCTGTTATGATTACAGTTCAGGTGCTTAGTTTACGATATCACAGAGAGAAGTGGGCTTTTTTATTCGAGCCTCATTTATTCAGGTTTACCATATCACATATTTAAAGGTAAAAACTCAATGAAGGCAACTCCCAGCCGATGAAGGCAATCAAATGCTGCTGAAGTTACCAATGAATACTCTTTAAGAACAATATAACAATAATCGCTGCTGCGGTAAGAACCTGCTCGTCAGCAGATGAAGATAAACAGGAGCCCGCCGGGTGGACCAGTTTTTACCGTGAATTCAAACAGGGTAAAACCAATGGAAGTTTGGTACACAAATGGTAACTATCAGCGACAATTGGCAACTTATTTTTGGTCTCATAACTAATTGTCCTAGACTCGAATTTAGCAGGACCTTTACTTAGGAGGTAGTGCAACAATGTTCTAGCATGAGGGAAGCAAAATCAATTCAGAGAGGACGACGCTCATCATTCCATCGAAGTGAAATGCAAAAATTAACTACCACATGCGAGTGACAAACCAAATGTCGAACTAGATTTCGCAACTCGATGCAATTGATTTCAGCTATTCAAATACAACTAGAAGTCAAGACTGAAATACTGAAAATCACTTGTTACTCTCATCGGTCATTCATGCAAATTTAAACCTCAAAAATTATCAAAATGACGTAGTTTGAATCACACTAATAATATATTGAATAGCCCCCATAGAAATAGATATTCCTGCAAACAAAACAGAAAAATCTCAGGTTTTCTTCACATAATCTTAAGGTAATTGGGCAGGGCACGTCTCGAAGCTTTGATGAATTCTAGGAAATTGTCACATCCGCAAAAACAATTTGAGCATTGTTTAGTTATCTGAATGAATGGCCAAAACGAAATATTTCCAACAGCTTGTCTCAATATAAGTGCCTATGGCATTCGGGGAATCTTCTTGAGTCAGGGTGTAGATCCCAGATACTCATATTGTTACAAGGACTCCAGGCAAGGAAAAACCTCATGGATAAATTGAAGAAAGCAGCATTTTCAGTAAAAAAAACTTGGATAAATTGAAGAAAGCAGCATTTTTAGTAAAAAAAAAACTTGCTCTAAATTTCAGTCTCAAATGAAGCTTCTAGCTCGCTTCTAGCTCGTAGCTCGTTCACTCAGTGAAACCTTAACACTAATTCTCGAAAAACAACTGTTGCAGCACTGGGAACCTTTGAGCATACATACCTCCTTCAAACGAAGCTCGATACAAAAACTGTTTTTTACTCAATTTTGTTGAACATAGTTATATAAGAATGTTCGAATTTTTTCAAAAGTACTGCAAACTTCACGAGGTTTGTTTACATCCAACTTGCCTTTCGAGCTGCCCTGGCTCTATAAGTTGCAGTTCAGAAGTTCAGTCGCTGTGCGCCCCAGTCGATATGGTGGTCGTTGCGCATGACCAAACATCACCTCAAGGGCGCCCCAGCAAGTTACTTCTATATTTATGACGCATGGTTCGTATGCCTCGCCTAATTACTAGCATCCGGGGGAAAAATTCAGAGAGGAAAATTGCGAATGTGAACCGCGAAAGAAACAGACCACGACTCCAATACAAAGCTTTTTAGCCTCATTTTTTTTCGGAAGCGAAAGAGTGTATTGATTTCATAAATGAAAATATGAACCTAATGATAGACCTATCAAAGTGATCTCAGGTTTTCATATAGCAGATTCTGAGTTTTTAACGGATTTCTATGCTCTTCTATTTTCCCTTTTTAATAATGAAAAAAACATGGACCTAAGTTTGTGATCAGCAAACAAAAACGGCACTTTAAAAAACGGTACTTAAATACAATGCCAAGTTAAGCACTTCGAATCTTTGTGCTTTTCACGGCAATTCATTAGTTAATGTCCCTCTGCGTACTACCGCTTGAGCAATGAAGTAACTTTGACGTAGTAAATAAAACATATCTAATTCTGAGATCGCATTCTACGTAAACATCAATTAGTCACATAGCTGTCTGGCCACAATGGAGTTCAATTAAAGTACCACCCTCCTATACCATCTTACTATTGCGCCTCAGATCAGTCAGAAACAAAACTGATGGGCAGTGAAGGCAAAAAGTAAATTTGCGAGTAGCATTCATCTACCCAACCTACCGATAAAATTGTTAACAAGAAGTAGAAAGACGATTTATAGGCTCTGAGCTTTAGCCCGTCACAAAATCTACGATTTATAGGCTCTGAGCTTTAGCCCGTCACAAAATCTAAGTCCTTGGGGCCATGTATCACTCGCAGAAGACAGTAGAAGGTGTGCAAAGCAAATGCCGAGAACAATTCTGTCCTTTATTCTCACTACTTTTACGTAGCCGTAGTACGGCTATTGAGTGAATCACCGTCTACTCTACTAAGATCCAGTTCTCGACCGAAGCGAAGCTTGATGGCCTCGCCTTGCTTACCGAGCCACATTCGCCCACTTCAAAATTATAACTTGGAACCACGAGACCTACGGAGAACTTCACAAATTCACACATTATAAACGGCTTCGTCAAGCCTATTTTATATTGGCGGATTCTTTTGAAATTGTACTGAGACAACTGGAATCAGTGACCCCCCTAATCCGTCACCGCTTTTGCCGCTCGTGGTGCCGAGCTAGCCACGGAGGCCAAGATGTTGCGTGATTGATAACACTCGATCTCATACGGCAGTTGCTTCAGAGACACGGGTCGATTTCAAGTGGGCGACTTTACCCTGATTTTGATTGTCCCGTCGAAATAGGTCTGTCAACAATTTTTACCTTGATCCGACTCACAAATCATTACTCCTCCTTATAACCCTTGATTTTTAAGAAATTCCACCACAGCTTCTTAATTTTTCTACACAACGCGTTTGCCTTGCCACTGACTTGAGGGTGATGACCATGAAGGGTAGAGTAAAAAAGGTGAGGGTACGTAGGGTATGTGTGCATCTTTGAAGTGGTCAGGAGAGCAAGATGACGTGGATCCTTTCAAACAAAAGTATGTCAACAGAACGAAGGGCGAAATTGTTCATGACCCTCAAATGAGCGTGTCGATGAATCAGTAAGAGACCATATGAAACCATACGAAATGGTAAGAAAGAAACTGCACCATGAAAGAAGAGAAAACACAGAAAGCCGTTGATTTTACAAGATGCGGGATGATAGCAGGCCATTCAGACAAACCCTTCCCAATCCTTCTTATCCCTAAATCACTACTGTTACTGACGGAGCCTTATTCGCGGTTTTCGACAGATCTTTGTTTCAAGCATTACTACTGATCACTCCACTCTCACATCTATTCTACCCTCAAACAGTACAATTCATGGGGCGGGAGCCGAAATTCGAAAAGGTTTACTTTAAAAACCTTTCTACATGATAAAAAGCGAAAATTTTGTTGCATACCTGTGCAAATGACGGTCTATCTTGCGGCTGCAGCGCCCAAGCGTCATGCATAATACGAACAACATCAGCAGGACATCCTTCTGGTGCTTCCATACGGTATCCTCGCTCTATGTGGCGCACAACATCTTGTATCGGCTAGAATATCAAAAATCTTTTCTAGAAAATTCGTGTTTTTGAAACACTTAACTGGTAGGAAAAAGAACACAGTGTTCATGCAGAGCAATCGATGTGAACAGGAAGGAAACCTTTAACCTCGAGAGTGGACAACAAACCTATATTAGTCTGTCACATCGGTTTATGAAAGTCTCTACGAAACTATTGCACTGGTCTGTTAATTGAGTTTGATCTTACCACGAAATTGCAAAGGCTTAAAAGTCAGCTGGAGCAAATATCAACTAGCAAATCTTCATTTTACTTTACTATTCCATAATTTAGATGTAACAGATTTTGAGACTGCTGTTTGAGACTTCTTTGCCGATCAACATGAAATTCATCCCAGCTTAAGAGATGAGAACAATTTCAAGGAGGTAGAAAATGAAAAGATAT
>UZAF01018220.1:23718-35500 GCA_900617895.1 Haemonchus placei | reverse complement strand
GTCTCTGGCAAGTTGCCAATTTGCCGTCCCTGGCAATTTGCCAACTTGCCCGAACACTCTCTAACCGACGTTCTTTCACTGTGAAACTCGTCCAAACCCCTTTCCAGCTCTTTTTTTGGCCCTTTTTAATTCTTTTTGTTCATCGTTTTTTGAGCTTTTTTCGTTGTTATCGCTTTATTCTAGAGTAGTTCTATCAATTCCCGTCAGAAAAGGGTACCCTAACTTTTTTGTGATAGGTGCCTTTAAATTAGAGATCGTCCGAAGCCGGAGGACGTGATGCCCAATCAAACATGCTAAGGAAAACCATGGGGTGTTAGAGGAGCAGCCCAGGGCGATGTTGGAACGATTCATTATTTACACTCAAACTAAGACCAAATAACAAGACCATATACGGAACAAGTAAAGTTTCAGCCATGTAAAGAATTACCGCCTAAAGAGGAGGCCATATATGGACAAGTGGATAGTTTCACTACATTGCGCTTCTCGAAAAGAAACTCAGCGACCAAGCATGCACTCTTCATCTTCACTGCCTCATTTAAAAACTCCTTTCTTACAATATCCCCGGTTAGGAGAAATCATTACATAAATCATATGATGTGTTCGAAAAGATCGGGGGAACCACTTAATCTCCTCATGATCAACGTTGTGAAAACTTCTGCAACGGCTGGCTATTCATGTGTGTATATGAGTGCGAGTTCAGTAACATTACCATGGTCATCGGTTGCTGTTTATCATTTTCGGAATTTTTTTGCAGAGAACCAATATTTTTTGAAGCCCTCCATTTATCGGAGCTTTTAGTTCCTTTCCCTAAAGGCACAGTTCACAATAAAAATGGTTTCTGAGATTCCTCCTCAGAACCAGAAAGTGACCTCCCAAGGATAGCACAGGGAAAGCTGTCAGGTCAAAACGGCTTAGATAGGGCGTAGCAAGGACCCCAATACCGGCTTAGTGTACACACTCAGAGGGGTCGATTTCTCGGGACACTGTAGAGGCTATAGAGGTTGCATCATTTGCATGTGCACCAGTGCGCGCGGGCATCTTACTATAGCCAGCTGCACGCAATGGTACACACATTCGGACAACTCGTCCGAATGCCTTTTCATGCAACATTTGTCGTCATATTCTCGTCCAACCCCTAATTTTACTACTTTTTTGAAGGCTTACATTTCTATAAAGAAGACGATTATTTTTGCGTTCTCTTCGCTACTTTCGCACTATTCTAGACTATCGCATCCACTATTCGTCTGAAACTAGATAAAATTATCGCGAACTGCGCCTTTAGACAATGAAATACCGTATGTGCTTCTTTTAGCATTTGCTTAAAGTGTTTCATTTTCTTGATTATTAATGTTATATTTTCCTTGATTTACATTTATTGCGACTCCTTTTATTTATCGTTTTGAAAAAAAACCGATTTATCCCTAGACAGCGGCCAGCATGTTCTCATAAATCATCTCTGAAAGCTAAAGGCCAGACTTATTAACTTACTAGTGTACCAGTTACTCGAGAGTCGTTGATAACTTCGGCTTGGTTTGAAATTCTTTGTGAGAATTTTAAACCGAGCATGAACGAGAATTATATACCTATGGATTATTAGAGGAACCCCATAATATTCCCGTTTTGTGCCATACTTATATGACAAGTGGTAATAACTGGTATCAATGTTGTGCCATATTCGAATTCCAAAAGGAATCATGGTTGGCCCTAAGCGGATACACATCAGGGAAACCCTGTGTGATAGTGCGCCACATGCCACTACGCCGTTTCCACCAGAAGTGCGAATCTAGAGGATAATATGCTATTCCCGCTTGTTGATGTCTGGACCATTTAAAAGGTCTTAAACACTTTGGGCGTGAATCGATACCGTCTAACCCGCATTCGACTTCGTAATGAAAGAATTTCAGAATTGTAGTGGCGTAATGAAAGCGTTTGTGGCCTATACAATGACTTGCGATGGCCAGCCGATGTTCAAGCCAGTGATTTTTCCCCCCAAACGAGTCTGATACCAATTATGCGGACTCGAAGAAAAAGAAGGATTGGTTGGCTTCCGGGATTCAAACCCGTGACTATGCGTGTGTTCTGAACAGTTTACGGACAGTAGCTGATAATGAAGACTTTGTAACTATGGAAGAAACGCAGGAAACAGACGATCCTTGGAGCTCGGTTGCTATATCAACCAAATATTTGAAATTCAGTTAACATTGTTTCTATTTTACCCTCTAGAATCAGCAGCATATTGAGGGCTCTCAACATATCCCTTTATCATCACCATACTTCTTGAGGCGAAGTTAATTGCCACTTTTTAGGAGTATCACTTTGTTATTCCCTTTCGCCTCCAAGTGGAACTGACGCGGAAGATGAAATTGGCTTTTTGCGACTAGAAATTCTGCCAAAAATGGTCAGGTCTACATTTCACATCTCCTTGTCATTTGAGGGAGGAATTTTCCCGATGCCGCAGAAAAAGCTTCAGTTGATGATGAATCGCTGCTCAACGTAATTCCTTCGTTAAACATGGCTCCTGGATTTTCTCGCAGTAGAAAAATGTCGGAAAGGCAGCTTGTCATAAGGACGAGGAGAAAAACCGGGAAAGCTCCAGGATTATAACTCTTAATTATTCTTATTGGCTTGAGCCAAAACATCCACACGAATTAGGTGGCGACCGGTCACGCTTGTTGGTCTCTGCAAAGATCCCTCCAGCAGCTCACAAACCGTCAGTCTCCCTACGAAGGACTACAAATTTTCTGCTGTTCAGTTTTCAGTGGAGCTCTGGTATCTTGTGGTACATTAAAGCCGAAAATACTATTTAACGTGCCTTCAGAGGCACAGTTCACAATAATTTTAAGGTACCCTTTTTAGGTTGGAAAGCGGAAGTGTTGCTGTAGAGGAGTACATCGATGGCGAAGAAAACCGTGAGAATCCGCATACTTTAAGCTTATTAAAAGCAGTGGAAGTGAAGGTTGTACGAGATCACCGTGGTAGGAATGCATGTAAGGAGTGTTTGGACGAGATTTAGCTTGCTCCCATTGCTCAAAGAAGTGACTACATCAAGCCATAACTGTCCAGAATTGCCTTCCACTACTTCTATGGGTCATGAAAAGTTGCTTGAACTCCATATATTGATTCCCTTGCGAGTGGTGCAGCCTCTACAAAGCCGCTGAAACTCGTCCATATGCGGCATTTACACAATACAATTTATGGACCCTTATTATGTCCCATCCAGCACGTCTTTAGCCCTTATAACCTCAGGTATGGTATAACAGGGAGTCTCAAATTCATGCTCTAGGGAAAGGGGGGTGGAAAACTAATTTGAGACCATGAAATTGTCATATAACTGGGAACCTTCGATCATTTTTCTTCCAAAAGTGTTCATCGCGTGTAAATATGTCAAGTTTTTTTAATTCAAAATAAATACCAGCACCTCACCATGTAAAGGACAGTCGTGATCCCATAAATCTCCCCGTTATTGACTGCTTTTATTTAGTCCGTCCAGCTGTTTAAGTATTGGAGTAAAGGGCTGATTAGGGTACCCTATGATTTCTGCCATTAGGCAGTTTAGTGGAAGCAAATGGCTTACTATGAGGACTACACGCTTACGAGCCAATTAGGACCATCTCAGTCCTCTTAGATTCTTCAATGGAGTTTGTACGGATTGACATAGCCTGAGAAGACCAACGAAGTAGTTACCCTGATCAAAATAAACAAAGTTTTTTGTTGGTAGAAGAATCGTTCATCAAAAAGGTAACATGGGAAATTGATAGGCCAAAAAGCGCCGAGTTCAGAAAAGTTCAGTCCCGACATCGCTGCCACTCGATACCAGGGAAGGTTGTGCTCAGCTGCTCTGTGGAGGCGAGTATCATTCGGGATGGATCCCATTTTTGTAAATAGGCTCGGCTGATCGACCTTTTCCTGATAGCTAACACTCGTTGCTCTACAGCCAGTGGGCCCGTATCGTTCTTGAAACAGAATCATCTGTGAACCAGCAAAGCTCTAGGCCCACAGACCACCATACTTCTTAGGTTGTTTATGCTGTTTTTATCTAGAAGAGCAAAACAAAAGCGATGTTCTTGAGTAACGAATAAACAATGGCTCCCACCCCCTCGCCATGCATAGTGCTCAGCTGATTTTTCGTATGTTTGGCAAGGATGCATAGTTAATGGCAAAACAACAAGCTCATCACACACCAAAATCAGCGTCCTCACTCATCCAAATGAGTGTGTGCTGCTCGAAGCCTACTCCCACACCATCCTTATTGTTGTGTCATTAAAAGCGGCCAAAGCCCCCTTGTCGGCCAATCTATGAAGGGGCACCACCCTTTCACGAATATCAACAGCAACAGTGTTGAATCAATAGATGCTTTGCTTTCACATTTACTCTAGAGATTTACCAATCGTCTTTATGCTGTTGTGATTGTCATATATGGAGAATCTTAGGCCCCTTAATTCTCTTCGAATCCCCCTTCCAATCCAGAATCATATTTTTATTCCTATGAAAAAAGACGGACTAAAAGTATCTATCCTAGCACTTTCATCCCCCCTCCCTCCTTCCTTCTCTTCCGCCCTGCCACAGAATTGTAGCAAATCCAAGGGGCTTTGTCCCCTCAGGAACTCAGCGGCTCCTCTACCTGCGCTCTGCTTCCGACTTTTCCTTTGAAAGAACTCCCGAATCACTCCTAGAATATAATGACTGGCACACCAGTCCGTTCCCGAAGGGTCCCACTCTACACCCTCACCAATCATTTCCGTCCTGTTCCCTACTTCGAATTTGGTAGACTCAGTAATGAGGCTCTGGCTTTGAACTGCACTTCCATCAGCCCTCTAGGGAAGGTCGTAAAATCCTGCCAAACGATCGAAGCCTTCCATCTTTTTGAGGTGAGCTAGTCGGCAACAAATCTGTTTGGGAAGACACTTTGTCTCCGGCTCATGGGCTCCTGGAAGGAAATATATCAACAAGGAAAATAACCGGCTAAATGCTTCTCCGATAAAAAAAGGAAGATTGACTGCTTGGCGCAGCCCAAAGTCTCTTAAACGAACGCCTTCACCATTAATTTTTTTTGGTCTGAAAAGAAAAAAAAAACAAATATCGTTCTGAGTTTGATGTTTTGCTTTCCACAATAGTTTCGGCTTCTAGCATTTTCATAGAGCTTAAACTGGGTAACAACAGAGCTGTTGGCTAGTGTTTTCGACGTTCCCGAACAAGCCCGCTACTAATTAGTTGGCTTCAGAGAAATGAAATGTCCGGTTGGTCTCAGGCGGAGGAATATAATCATCGATAGTGTTTACTCGAAAATACTCTCCAAGTCGAGATTCACTGCTGAAACTTGAGTGTAGTTTGAAAGTTTGGTTACCTTTGATGAAATCGACAACTAAAGCGAACTGTCCATATGCAGCAGAATCTTTGCAAATGATGCCCCATCATCATGAGCATAGTCGGCCGTGCTCGAAGAGAATTGGTGATACTAAATCCCATTTTCTAAAAAAAACGCTGACGTCGGAAAGAATGAAGCTCACATGATACGTTTGCTTCAAAAACTGTAAGGTACTCTGGTGGACCCTTTGTTGTGGGAGGCCTAGCGCTTGTTGATAGAAATATGAAGTCTCTCGTTACAATCGATCCCATCTTTGGTATGCGCCCGACATTCGACGTCCATTCAAAATCGTAGTTGCGTTTTGAATGCGTATGTGGCCTACACAATGACGTGCTGTGGTCAGCCGATGTACAAGTGATCAGAGTGGTGCTACTTCCAAATTCCATTTGATGATTCCTGCTTGATTTCTCTCATATTACTACTGTTTACAAGAAATATACCCTTGAAAGTGCTCCTATTCCTTTGGGGCCATCTGCAGATGCTAATACCAAGGGGTATTATCATCTGCAGATGGCTATTAGTTAGTAAGCCGTATTTTTCATCATTTTTAATAAAGATAGCTGTAGTGAGTTGAAGGAAAAGGCTGAACCTTAGTGAACTCGCTGACCCCAACAGATTCAACCGCTCGACTCTCATGCGCGCGCCCACTTAGCGTATTGAAAATTGAACCTATGAAGAAATCAGATTTGTCGTGGTTCCCCCGGTTGGCATCCTCGGACCTGCCGATAAAGAGTTCAACGGGAAAAAAATCGATAGTGGCTCTGGAGCGATGCATAAAATACCACTTCCGGATTGTAATGGGGATGGAGGATGGGAAGAAATATATAAAGCAGTGATTCCATCGGCCTTACTGGTGATTTCGGTAGGCTAGGTTGATTATGATTAACTGCTAATAATTATGATCAAATAAACTACCACAATTTTGTTGTCAACCCAAAGGATTGATAGATATCACTGGTAATACGGCTTAAAGGCACAGTTCACGTTAATTTTGAGGTACCCGTTTTTATTCGGAAAGCGAAAGTATAGATTGGGAATAGTGCTTCGATAGTGAAGAAAGCGAGGGTATTCGCCATTTCGAGAAAAATATGGCTTCTCAAGAGTAGGGAAAATGGGGTTGGACGAGATTACCATGACGGAAACAACATAGAGGGAGTATTCGGACGAAATTTCAGTTGTTGCAATTGCGCAAAAAGCTGACTACATCAAGCCAGAACTGTACGGAACTGTCGTTCACTGTCGCTATGAGTCATGACAAGTTGTTGAACTTCCTAGATGGGTTCCCTTGTGATCGGTGGAGCCTCTATAATGCCGGTGAAACTCGTCCTAGGATACACACGGGCCAATCTTTGAGCCTTTATAACTCCCCTACTAGAACGTTTTCCGACCTAAGAGTGTCACACATGGTATACGCGGGAGCGACAAATTCATCCTGTGGGGGAATCCTAGGAACCATTTTTATCGTGAACTGTGCCTTTAAGTGAACAGAATGAAATGAATGATTATGCGGATCTGTTTGAAGAGAGAGTTCACGATAGAGGTGACTTTGAAAACTCTCCCTAAGATGAACCAAACCCCCAAGGATAGCATAAGGGAAGCTGTCGAGCCGAAAACCGATCTAGATATGTGTACTACGAGGTTCAAAACTGGCTTGGCCGATGTACACACCCGCCTCGGACGAGTTGTCACGGCGTTGTAGCGGCTATAGAGCTCTTTTACAGCGGGATGCACGCAACTTGTTGTAGACAGCTGTACACATCAATGGCACACACATTTGAACGGCTCGTCCAAATACCTCTTTCCTGCATCTTTTGGGACATTAATAAGACATTCTCGTCCAATTCCTAATCCTACAACTTTTTTGAAGTCTTATAATTCTCTGAAGACGACGATTTTCTTGTTTCCTTCGTTAATTTTGCACTTTCTGGGCTATCACATCCATTGGTTGTCGAATTCTAGGTACCCAAAAGTTATCGTGATACCTGCCTCAATTTACGGGTCCACGCATCCATCATGACAAGTGGGTATTTTGGAAGAAATTGATAAATCGTCTGGTCAAGCTCCATACATTTTATCCCCTTAGTGCAGATAGGTTTATTGGGTACACGATCTTTTTGAAAAAGTCTCTCAGGTAAATATTTAGTAACCCAGTAAGCAGCGAGCCTTTCTGTGCTATAGGTTGAAGCGAAGTCCACATTGAGGCCGTCTGAATTTAATATGGTCCCACCACGAGTTTTTTTGTAGGGATATGAATAAGAATCGAACGCATAACTTATATTCGAATAAAAAGAATCGTCTGCATATATGGAATCGGATACTTCTTATCGGCTGGACTGATTTGAATGTGTGGTTGGAAGCAGTGGCACCTCAGTCAGGATCGATTCCCATTTCACCCATTTTGTCTTGCAAGAATTAGAATAAATCAAATTTGCCAAAGGCATCTCAGCAAAACTCTGAATATATCTGCCACTGGAGAACGGTACATGTCCCATCGAAAAAAATCAGGCAGCTCTTATTCTTGATCTTTAACTCTGGACTAAAGGAACTGAGGAATTGTTGCTGCTGACGAGTGAGTATGCCAGCTTTTTCGCTAAATTTTCCATCAAATGGAAAAATAGAACTACCCCACCTCCCAAGCTCCTTGGATTACGCCATGCATTCAAGTGTTCCTCGACATCGTGCATTTTTCCGGTTCATATTCGTCATGTGCAATGACTTACGTGGGCGAGTTGGTCATGAGATCTGTCGCACTTGCAAATTTATTACCACATTTATCTGTCCCAGAGGTATCGGATGACACTATAGGCGAATGTAATCCCCGAGGGGAGTCGCTGTTCGTTTGGATACTATATCATTACTCTGTCCGCCTAGCACTCTTGAAAGTACAAACAAAAAAACCCAATGGAATCCTTAGAAATGCCCACCTATTCGAGGCTTCTCAGTCTGTTGGACGATGAGGACGAAACGATGAAATCAATTGAAGAATGAAAAGAACTTGATTAGAATCCGTTGACGGACTCTTGACTTACTCGAAAGCTAAGAGAGTACGTGATAATGGGAGGTGGGCGAGTCCCGAATGTGATCTCATTGGGTGAGATGGCGGAAGACGAGGCGTTAAGCCGAGGAGGCGGCGACACGGGGATAACAATAGATGAACATCATCAGTCGCTGACCTCTTCTCGAGCTGACTCCACCCCACTGAGTGATTCTTCCCTCCTCTTGGCATCGTAAAACACTACGCGTCTTCGAGCGGATTCAATAGTCTTACTGCCATATGATTCTAAAGGGAATACTGTAACGTTCGATCAAAATGGACGATAATCGCAAGATAAGTCTGATTCAGCCCCAGAAAAAGCAGTCTCAAGGTGAGCCACAGGTGTTAGACAATCAATTTTCTATAGATAGTTCGAGAACATTCGTACCGTCATTCCATTGTTTTCAAGAAAGAAGTCTCAAGTCTTTATTTTGATCAATCCCTTTTTTTGGATTCACCCTCGTAGGACTTCCATTCAGAATCGTAGTGGCGTAGTGAATGCATATGTGGCCTATACAATGACTTGCGGTGGCCAGCCCATGTACAGTAAGTGCTTTTATCCTCCCAGACGAATCTGGTACCAATTACACGACCCAGAAGGATGGAAAGTTCGGTTGGCTTACAAGCGGATATCGTTCCGGGATACGATCCCGTAGCCATGCATGTGTACTAGTGCCGAACTAAACCGTACCCGCCCTCATTTCAACTCAATGAATCTTTTCATCATAGATAACCATTGCTTATAATAAGTTGTAGGTAAAGAAGGGACAAGTTATGGACGAATGTCTCTGTTACAAATTCTATACATTTCTAAGAATTTTCTTCATGTAGAATGCGAGATTTCTTTTTCTGTGGAACGAAACAGCTTGGGTTCTTTTGACTCAGTAGATGAGAATATTGATCGTTTCAACCGATTCCTTTCAAAGTCCACCCTTCTTCTTGTCCTATCTTCCTTAGGACTCCACCATAGCAAACGGACTGCTTCCAACAAAATCGTTTGAAGGAGAGAGCGGTTCACAGGGCTTAGTGGAGTACCATCCCATGCCTGGCCCGGCCATCGAATCTCGGCTTGATCCGCTGTCCACTAAAGCCACATTTTGAAACCCTAGGGGACCGGTGAATCGCTACAAGACACTCATGGGAGGAAAAAAACAACCCCGTACTTGATTGACAAACGCAATCCAGTGATACACCTAGGATGAAATCAAACGACTCAACGGTGCTACGATTAAGATTGGAAGTCGAAGGAGAGGAAAAGGGGTTGATCGACGTAAAAAGCCTTTCATCCGTTTTGACCCCGAAATGAGTTATCTTAAATCAGAAATTTCGGTTTGCTCTGTGCTGCATAAAAAGCAACTGTACTTGTTGGTAAATGATGGTTGAAGTTACTTCTCGTTACTCTCCACTTTTTACTTTTTCTGATTTCTCTTCTCTGTTCTTCCATCTAATCCGTCAGCTCCTTTTTTAAGTTCCAGTTGACATATAACATGACATCCCTGCTGTCAAATCGTCCTTTCAATTCATTTAGTGAGTTACCGTGACAAATATGCAAATGGCTCGTCCTACGTCATAAGTATATTCCTACCAAGAACTGTTTTTATGTCTTAATAGGCAGCACTAGGCAGACATTACATGGTCCATTTGGGGTTTCATGTAAGGTTTCGAATGGAGCATAATGTGAGCACAGTCATAATGCCGGCTCAAAAGCCTAGGAGTCTACGGTATTCCTCCGTTCTGGACCATTAAGTATAAAGCCTCTGCCGCTAATCGGTCTCGTCCTGATAAACGTCCTCGGCATTGGACTTCCACTCAATAGGCGTTCCGAATGGGTATGTGGTCTATACAATGACTTGCAGTGACAAGCCGGTGTGCCAGTAAAGGGTCGAGCCGTAGTCGACTCGTGGAGGCTCTATAAGCGTCAAGAGGGGAAAATACGGATTTAGAATTGTTGATGCACATTTACAGGCATTTATGGATTGTAACGGTAAAGAAGACCGGTCTGAGAGAACACTGCAGCTGTAGATTCCAGGGGAGACGGGCGTTAGTAACGATTTTGGGTAATCGATTCGCCGCACGCGGCTGTCGCGGACCACTCATTCGCCGTTATTCAGCTCTAGCGTTCTTCATACAGCTCAAACGATATGCGATCATTATTTTATGCATAATTCTACTATTAGTCTCCAGCTTCTCTCTTGTTTTAACCTCGGCATAGTTGTTTATGATTATAATATTCTTGTGCCGTGCGAGGTTGTTAGGTGGAACAGTTTATTAATTAACGGCCTAACGTTTCGACGTCCTCGTCGTCTTCAGAGGCCAAGGTTCCACCGCTCAAGCGGATATAAAATCCGCTGTCGCCACAAGCGACTGTCAGTAGCGAATTGTCAGAAGTCAGGATCCTCTAGCCTGTATGTGCTATTTAAAGGTTTCGATTTCTTTTCTTCGATTAATTGGAGTTCGAAAAGGAGGCCCCAAGAGAGAGCATATATGTATCTTCATTTTTCTATCCGCCTAAGTTATCAAATTGTTGTGTTCGTTCTTTCATCTTTTTTTTGCAAAACCATTGGGTTTTATCAATTTTGTTTACGCTGTAAATCAGCTCAAGCGGTCACGAAATAATGGTTAATGTGAAATTTTTTGGGTAGATGGGTTTTATCACTATTTAAAATCCTCAATTCTCCCTAAGTTCATCTGCGACTGAAATTGGCGAAAAAAGTCGCTCATCAATTCAGGTAGAAATTCACGCTCGTTGAACCTTTTCTCTTTGCCACCATGGGTTATCTCTTTCTTTCAATCCATCTTGCATAAGCGCTAGTGCAACGAGAAAAACGACTTTGTGTTTTTGAGGGCTGGATTTTCGTTTAAATCGTGGTCAGAAGTTTGAGCTGGAAAATGTTTCAAAAAATAACGTTTTCAATGAATTCCGGGATTCCGATTTTAATTCTAATTTCAGTTTTACTCGGACACTTTATGTTTGCACTCTTACAGTCAATTTCTTTTTTTACAACGGAAATTTTTTTCCTCTGACTCAGGGACACCTCCAAGTGTATGAAATAAATCAATAAATAAATAAATAAGTAAACCCTCATGGATTTCGAAATGCAAACGTAAGAATCCCAGTCGCGAATATGAATGTAGTCTACTGTCTAGCTCTTTTTGGAACCATGCTTGTAAAGGTATATTTTGAAATGTCTAGCTGTTTATGATCTCTGTTCAGGTCAGGGCTTTCGATGAAAGAGTAAAAAGACAATGATGGCAATAATTGAATCCGTTTGAGATGCTCTCTTGGGATCCCATCGGGATTCCATTTAGAGTCGCAGAGGTGTCTGAGTGTGTCACAGGGGTCGGACGGAGTACGAGTGCTTGAACCAGCTACCAACCCCCCA
>UZAF01018219.1:0-35579 GCA_900617895.1 Haemonchus placei | reverse complement strand
CGCGCTATAAGCACCATAGTCGTTATTTATTTGTGGTATACACTATAATATTGGTTGAGCGCTCGGGACCAACCGACAGGTAGTTGAGCTTCATTCATTTTCAGCTTTACTCGCACATTTAATATATTTGTGACTTTGGAGTTAATTGTTGTTGAATATTATTAGGTATTGTAGTTAATAGCGTTAGTTAGTTAGTGGTTAATAATAGATAAAATTTACTTACCCAAGTTTGAGGTTGCATATTCGCTACCCGCGTGGCATATTGGAGTTTTATCTCGACTATTGACTATCGAATATTTTCCTCAACTGGCGCATCGGCCGTTTTTTGGTTGATCTTATACGCTCGGAAGGTGCCATCTTTCTTCCAATTTGCCTTCTCTACGGTACACGAAGCCGAAAATTTCTTTTTGCTGCACAACATCGGACCTTTGAATCAATTTTTTCGGTCTTCCTTACAAACTCTTTGAACACAAAGAGTCGAGGGTTGGGGGTCAAAGTGACACGCGAACACTATAATGCTTTCCTTCTTTTTCGTAACCGTTATATTAGGTCCAGTGTTGTACTAACAACACTAACTCAAGGGTAAAGTTAACGGAGCACCAATACTTTCTCGACAAGATGTCCGCCATTATTTGAACACAAGGGAGTCTTCTATCCAAATTAGTCCACTCCACAGTGGTGTGGTTGAAGGAAAGCGAGGTCTTCCTGAGACCACCCCAGGACACGGACAAGAAGAAAACGGCCAATAAATGTCGACTAGCCGTACGCATATGCGACGACCATGTTACACTTGTCGAATCTTCGCTCAACAAACTCGCCGGATCACTCGAAAACCTGGAGGACCGAACAGAGGACGATGACGCACAGTTCGACAAGTTCATGAACAGAGCACATAGTATCATTATGATGCTCCATGGTCGCAATAAGGACCTTCTTCATACTCTGGACGATCTCTTAGAGTCGTTAGAGTATGATCATGAAGGACAACAGGGAACAAGGAATTTCCTGTCCGTAGCAAACTTCCACCTATCCCCATACTCACCCTCAGCGGTAAGCGTTGGTAATGGGAAAACTTTTGAGCGCTTTTTAAAGAAAATGTTCTCAACGAATCTGCAAAAATTCAATTACTTGCTGTCATCCCTTACTGAGGGAAGCGAAGCAATCGGTATCGAGGTTCCAAGTCAGTGCAGACAATTACAAATAGGCTCTATAATATTTGAAGAAACGATACGGTCAAAAGGACGGCATCATTCGTGATCCGCACATGGCACTAAAATCGACTCGCAGTCCACGCTTAAAAGACCAACGCCAATTTCTTGAAAAAGTGTCGGCAATAGCTATTCAGCTCAAGCAGAACATGGAACACGTAGACACACACTTAACGATCCACACCTTTCTTCAAAAGTCTCATGTCAGGTTTCAGAAGGCAGCCATGGAGAGACGCCTTCAAAGTGAAGCGACACACGGAACTGCAGAGCCGACACAAGCAGAGTGGACGTTATCTCAGTGGTTCGAGGCAATAGAAGGAGCCATTTCTCAAAAGGAGAAGTTGAAGGAAATGATAACCGATGACCTGGAAAAGTTCGAAACACAGCAACAACCAAATCGAGTGAGAGGTAGAACTCAGAACTCAGTGTGCTGTGAAAATTGTAGACAAAATGGACACAAATGGAACGTCTGCCCACACTCCCTACCCTCTCCGCAAAAAAGAACTTTCTCATCGAAACGAATAGATGCTTAAACTGCGGGTCAAGCATGCATCGAGTCTCGTCGTGTTCCAGTGGCTCTTGTCGAAACTGTCAGGGGAAACACAATACCGCGATTTGCACCAAATCGACGCAGAGGAGCCCTCAACAGCAGAGCTACATATCAAAAAAACGTACCATGCCACCAGGATCCATGAGACTACCACAGGAGCATGCACAAAAGGAACCTCTTGAGCAGAAACCCGCAAAATCATCTAAACAACATAGCGTCATAACAGGCCCAGACCCCGCCGCAACAATGATTGAGCAGGGTAGAAATATGTTACAAACCTACCGCCAACCGCGGGGATCAGACACAACACGTAATAAGATTGTTCTGCTAGTAGGTTCTGCACAAGTACTCGACGTCAAAAACAGGCTACGGGAAGCGATTGCGCTCTTAGACACCGGATCGGAGCTTTCCCAGTGATAAGTGACAAGCTAGCCGACGAATTGGATCTACCGGTAATCAATAACACGACATTGACTATCGCGATTTTTGGCTTGCCCAAATCCTATACTAGGGGATGCGAGATCACAACCTTGCGCCTCTGTGACATTGGAGGTATTCGACACGAGCTACAGTTGCACCGAAGCCAGTACATAACTGGTACGGTAGAACAAGCAGACCTTAACGAAGAGAAACTCGAATTCATTTCCAACCATGGCCTCACATTATCCATGCCAGAGCGACTGTCGCCAGTACAGCCGCAAATACTGTTGGGTTGCAACTATTTGTGGGAGTGTATGCTGCCTTTAGGAAAAATGACGTCACCCTCTAGTCTGCAGGTGATCCAACAAAATTCGGCTATATAGTTAGCGGACGACAATCCCTAGAGGCGCACACGTCAAGAAAAACCATTGTCGTCTGCGGCACAGAGGAAGAAAAGGAGACTTGGGACCGGTATTGGGCCCTCGAAGCCACAGGTGCGACGAATTTACGGGTCCGGAAAAATCAGAACGTCAGCAGATCAACGAGAAAGTCCTTCAAGTTTTTCGAAGCACTATTCAATGCAGAGATGACGGATACTATGTCAGGTTACCGTGGAAGTCAAGTTGCACTACTCTGCCAGGCAACAAATCAATCGCGCAAAAAAGACTTCATAATGTGCTCGAAACGTACTTACACGACAGGGATACACTACTGCAGTACGATGCCATTTTCAAAGAACAGTTTGAAAAGAGGGTCATAGAGGAGGTTCCGCAGGTAGAACCATTGGAAGGGACCGTAGTGCACTACTTACCACATCAGGCGGTTATTACTCTGTCAAAGCAAACTACAAAGATGCGAATAGTATTCGACGCCTCTGCGCATTTCAAAGACAAACCATGTCTTAACGTCGTCCTTCATCGAGGACCCCTCCTCCTCGCAGACATGGTTTCCATTCTCTTACGATTCCGCGTTCACAAAAAGCATTTCTACAGGTTAGACTGCAAGAGGAAGATCGAGATGCTACCCGATGTATGTGGGTACGTGATATTTCCCTCCCACCGACTAAGGAGTATATCGTCACCCACAGATTCACGAGAGTAACGTTTGGGCTCAATACATCACCGTTCCTGCTGGCATCCACAATTGCATTCCACCTCGATCATATGACATCAAGTAGCGATATGGCCAAAGAAATAAAGGAAAACGTCTACGTCGATAATTTGGCTATCGGGGCGAAAAACTTAGAAGACGCACTGAGTAAGTATTACGTGGCTAAAGACGTCTTTAAGGGCCTCAACATGAACTGAAGAGAGTTTTAGTCCAATGATAGCGTCTTCAACTATACAATTCCTTGTGAAGATCGTTCACAAACGGACTACCCAAAAGTCCGGGGACTACAGTGGAATCTACAGCACGATAAACTTATTCTCAAAGGGGCAATAAATCCATGTGGTATGGTGACTAAAAGGACAGTATCGAGGAAACTTGCATCAGTATATGACCCCTTGACTGGGACACACCTTTATCACCTGCCCTAAAGGAACAATGGATTATTATCTCTAAGGGGATCACCACATTCTACAAGAAGTTGGAGAGGCGAGCGATACCATGCGGAAGGCTCGACTATGTTCGTTTTCGCAGACGCCCGGTTCACCTTCGTCCATAAAATTAGTGATGGCGAAATCGAAACTACGGTCCCTGAAAACAGCCATAACGATTCCTAAAATGGAAATGAACCCCTCACACTTGCGACACGACTGGCACATTTTGTCCATACATCCATGAGCCCACTCGTAGATATACAAACGATCCTTCTTTCCACCGACTCTGAGATTGTCTTAGGATAGCTCAGAATACCACCTGATCGCAAGAATATAGGGGTGTTGGTGACGAACCGGCTGAAGAAATCAAGAAAATTGTTACGAACCTAGACACGAAAGGCGTTACATGCCTATTCGGGCATGTGCCAACTAAGGACAATCCAGCAGACTGCGGAACACGCGGATTCACATTGGTAACATGTGAAGAACACGTCTGGTGGGAGCGTCCCGAAATGATACATAAAGACATATTACAAATGTCCGAAGGTATGTTCCAAATCACCACGCAGGATGGGGAGGAGCCGGATGAGGTAGAAACCCCCATGGTAGTGGCAACACTTCTTAAGGAAAAGGACAAGCTGGACAACCTAACCACCTTCGATCTCTCAAGCTTCAGCACACTACACAAAGCGCAACGGGGGGGTCGCGTATGCGCTTCGGTTTATAAGAAGATCTTTCAACCGGTTTAAAGCAGACCGAAGGAAGCCATTTTCAACACGATTCCAGCACTCAAAGTGGCAGCTTTGAAGCACGAACTGTCAGGATTAGAGTTGCGAGAAGCAAGGAAATGTGTTATTCGCGATCACCAACACGATTCAGTCAATACCAACACGATCCCGTTGAAAAAGGAGCTGAATATCCAGCCTGATGAAGATGGGGCATTACGCTGTTATGGACGACTTAAACTTGCTTCCATGCCACCATCAGCACAAACACCGATATGTGTCGCCCCAAAAACAGCCCTTGCACGAATGATCATATGGGAAGCAGACTCTCAATATCACTTGGGTGTCGCGCATACGATGTCTGCAGTCCGAGAAAGGTACTGGATTGCAAAATTGAGACAATAGGTAGCGCAACTTGTTGGGAAATGTTTCCCATGTCAGAAGCAAAACAACTTACAATTCCGTTACCCAGATATGGCAAACCTCCCGGAACGACGTGTTCAGCGAGCGAACCCGTTTGAACATATCGGACTAGATTACTTTGGCCGCCTAATCCTATCGAGCACGGGAGGCGAGTCCAACAAGGCACATGGGTGCATCTTTACCTGTGCCACCACGAGACTTATTCACTTGGAGCTCGTGGAGGACATGACTACGGAAAAGTTCCTGAAAGCAGTTCGCAGATTTTTTGCACGAAGAGGGATACTACGGACAATAACGTGCGACAACGCCCCAATGTCCCTGTTGGGTGAACGGTTTCTACACAAAGCCGTGAAGCAGATGATGGAGCACTCGGATATAGTCCTTGCTGTAGCACAACGAGAAATAGACTGGATTAATATCACGCCTTACGCACCGTGGCAGGACGGATTCTATGAAAGGCTGATTAAATCCATCAAGTTGTCGTTGTACAAAGCGTTGGCACGTCGCAAGGTCTCATTCGATGTGCTACGAACAATGCTTACGGAAATAGAGGCAGTGTTGAAATTCAGACCACTCACGCACCAGTAGGTGGGAACAACAATCTTGTCTGAGACCAATCGATTTCCTACAGAGAGGCGTAATAGTTGATTACCCACTGGAATACATCGGCTCCCCACACGACGATCCAACCTATCATACCCCGCAAGAGGCGATACAACTACGGACACAAAGCCAAGTAGAAAAAGCCCTCAAATCATCAGTGGCATTGACTAATTGGCGCATATGGAGGACACAGTACCTCACGAGTTCACGAGAATATCATCAACGTCACATGGACAACAAACGTGATCCAGGCTTACTCCAAAAAAGTGTATGATAGTACTACTTTGTGAACCGGAACACCCCCGAAACACATGGATCATCATTCGAATCGTGCAGCTAGGGAAGGACGGATTGGAAACGACACAGGAGGTCACCGTCGAACTACCAAATAAACATCGAATCCGAAAGCCGGTTGACTGGATTTTTCCCTTGGAAATTGGCGATGCCCACGTAGGCGAAAACGCGAGGATCGTGCCGAATCAACAGACCAGGGATACTACGATCCCTGATAAGGAGCCGACCGTGTGTCCATATAATCTGAGGACGCGAGGGAGAAGTTCAGTGGAGACAACGGAGAACAATGAAGACGACCAGGAGATCTTCTTGAACCAGGATAATTTCAACCCTTTCCGACAACTCCCATGAACTCTTCTTACAAAACTCACCCTGGTAAATCTTACGATGGCGAACAACCACTCCCAGAATGAACATCAACTCTCATGTATAGCAGGCGGCGTATAACTTACACAAAATGGGAATAATCCATATGATATCTGCACGTAGAATCACTGTCTATCCTTCTCTCGCCAGAAATGATAGAAAAGATCAAATTCCCATCTCAGATAACCCTCCATGACTACCAAGTGAAGTGGAAGATCATCAATGGGGTCAATATGGAAATAGTGGAAACTATCTGTAGGGCAACACCATTTTGCCCCAGTATAGACTGTACCTTCTGCGTGGAAATCATCGCTAACCCGGAATACTGGCCAAGAGCAGCCTTAGCGGGACTAGGAATAGAGATATATATTATCCTTATGATGATATATGTCATCTTCGCAGTACCGTTCGTAATAGGGAAACCACTGCTGAGCATTGCACAAATAATGGTTCCTTGCGGCAATGACAACAAGGACCATCTTCAAACTTTACACGGCGATTTTCCGCTGTTTGCTCACACTGCCGAAATGCCGACGTAATCGTCGCATGTAGGCAGAGATAGCGGTCGCCGTCTCCGTCATAGCTGTATTAACACAAGGATGCCAAGAAGCAGATGTCCTCCACCAGCATACCGAAACATGCAGGATCACAAGCAAAAAAGACGTGTGTACAATCGACACAACGGAAGTCGTGAAAATTAATCCTTTAAAGAGAGAAGCATGCTTAAGACCAACAGCAGACGATTCAACGGTCACAGAGCTTCGTCTTCTCTGGCAAGAACTTCAACTTTGTGAGAAGGAAACCATTCTGTATACGCAAAGCACAAGATATGGACTACAAGATAGCAAACGATGCCCACGGGTCGGATCTTGCAAGAATGAGAAATACGCATCGTTGAAACGATCTTCTCTTCTGAAGGAATTAGAACGAACTAGGTGTTACGGTAGGCACAGAAAGCTGCGGGGGACTAGGATGCGATTATTTCTACCCTAATTCCGAATGTCTCTTCTACCGATTCTACTTGATTACAAATGACGAGAACATCTACGAATTTCTCAAAAGCGCGATATGGAAACCGTCGGTGGCCATTCTAGGCACAATGAACACAATAAACACGCCGAAACAAACATTTCACATACGACTATCAACAAATCAACCGAAAACCTTTGCATGGTGGTCTCTTACGTTGTCATCGCTTGGCGTTCCACCCACACCGGTTCTTGATAGTACCTTCATATGGGACGGCACGGAAACGGCCATAGCTCCACGCATCTATCGTCCTCCACTAATCTGTGGAACACCGGAAGAAGCTCGCAATATGACGTGTAAAATCGAAGAGGAATGCAAATGCACGCCAGCGGAGGTAAAAATGCGCTGCAATTATTATTGGAAACCAACCTAACAGCACACATGC
Organism: Haemonchus placei; assembly: GCA_900617895.1. Lineage (NCBI taxonomy): Eukaryota > Metazoa > Nematoda > Chromadorea > Rhabditida > Trichostrongylidae > Haemonchus > Haemonchus placei. The sequence goes on along the minus strand of UZAF01018219.1, from coordinate 28,035 downwards.
GGCATCATGACATCGACTACCGCAACTCCGACCCAATGTGGATTTAACGACGAATCAAAGTCAAGTTTTTGCTCGAATTTCGCAACTTCCAACAGCAAAATTCGTCTTACACGTACAAGGAACCTTCCAAACGACTTCGTTGGTGCCCGACGCTGTATGCACCATCGAAAATACACACTGTCAAGGATGTTACAAATGCCCCAAAGGAGCCTCGGCGACGGTGACGAGCAAGTCCTCCACTGCGAAGGAGAACGCAGAAATACGGTGCGGAGACAATCCATTCACTGTACCATGCACCAAAAACGGAACACCGTCCAAATTGAGATTCTACGGATTCTACGCAGATACTGCACGTTCCTGACTTTATGTACAGTGCACTGTGGTAAAGTACGACATCGATTCGAGATAACTGGTATTCTGCACTATACTGGCAGTATTTCCATGGCAATAACACGACTTATCAATGGAGAAAGTGAAGTGTTCTCGGAGATTAACCTTCCAGACATCAACATAGTTGATGTCTTCCTGAATTGGAGCGGATCACTACTCCTAACTGTCGCTGCAGCTTTGTCTAGCTAACAGCTTCGTACTTGTCTTCCTTCGCATGACCTTTCGCTTCCTAACCTTTATCGTAAGAGCCAGCTTATACCTTCTATGCATACCACTACGACTTTCTACTCGACGGTTCACGACGAAGTCAGCGGAAAAGCTGCTCTAACAACAAGACCAACCCATCGACTACTTGTTCATGGTTCCTCGACTAACTCGCATGGCAAAATTGCCGGAATTACTAACCTAACACGGCACGGAATGGGAAACAACTTTCACAAGATCGAGACTACACCGACACTAAAATAACAACAAAAATACCACACGAAAGATGAAATTTTCAGAATGGAGCTGAAGTTTTACGGTGACAAATGTTACGAAAGCGACGACGTTGTGGAGGAAGAAGAACTGCAGTTCGTCATCTCGGAAACAGACAAGACACCGTCATAACAGAAAAGGGGAAGCGCTCCACTTCTAGATGAAGTTGAAGCAGCTACACAAGGAGCACAAGCACCACCATAAAGAGGAGCTCACGATCTATCTGGACACTTCGTTTAGCGCACCAATGGTACGAAATTCTTGTGGCAGCCAACGAGATGGAGGAACCCTCGCGTCTGGATTTCCTACAAGAACTAAAGAACGAGGTCCACCACACTCGCACGGCTCCGGGAGAACCAGGCTATCCTGAAATGGCAAAAACACGACGCAGTTATGACAGGAACGATGTCGTCGGGTTTGCGAAACGACACATGCGATATTACAGGTCACCATTGGACGGGGAGAAAACAGCGCTAGAAGAAGCAAAACATCACTCCCAGCTTGTCGCACGATTAGAAGAGGAGACCATGCTGGAACTTCGCTCGGGACTGGCTGACCTTCAATCGGAGTGCGTAGTAAAGTGGAGGATTAAGAAGAAACCATGCACAAGCTAGAAAGGAAATGTCAGGTCCGAATGGATCAAATAGTGGACGGAATGGAAGCAAATCAACGAGCCTTCACCAGACAATTCCACGAACTGAAAGAAATGCTTTAGAAGGCCAAATCAGTCTTCAACCGGAAGGGATCGAAGAGGAAACACGACGTAAAAGAGGAACTTCTTGAAAAACGGCGCATTTGTGAACAAAGTTACGACGAAGCGAAAAGGAACTGAAGGATCTCGACCGTTATTTGAGCAACAACATAGTCAGGGAACGTCACTTCGGAGATCGTGTCTTGAAGAATAGTGAGGCCACGCTCCCATGCATCTTCTGTCGAGCAATCGGGAGGCACTATCAGACGCTTGCGCAGCAGTTCGAACAGTGGAGGAAAGACTGAGGAGTATCAAGTCCACGGATAGCTGCTTGATATGCATCGAAATACACCCTGGAAGACCCTGCTGAAGAAGTTATCCTGCTTTGCTGCAACCAACTTCGCCCGCACGAAAAGACGGATCACTACGCCAGCATTTGCCGCTGACCGGAGAAGTTTGCAGAGGCCCAGCGGAAGCGATGGGAACCGATGGCCGAGGTCGACAAGTACCGAGCAGCACGTCAGACGGCGCACCGAGAGCAGAGTGAAGAATGCGGAACTTCGGGAATGTCAAGGACGCAGAAGCCACTTGAGTAGACCGCAGTATACTGAATCGTTCAGTATTCTTCTTACACAATAAGTTATTTTGCACAATAACTTAAATTTCATTGCACTATGAGATTAACCTTGCTCTTTGAGGGTTCTTTGATGTCTTATCTGATTAATCCGGAAGATTCCCATAATCGACTGAACTATGCTGTTCATATGGCTTAGCATTTCTCTAACTTATCAGCTCTGGATCGCAATCGAGCGGAGGATGTTGACATTTTTATCAGATTGTTCCCATGTGCGATGTTGTTCACACCAACCTGAGTGTACATAAATGAGATGCGGCGAGTGGGAAAGAGTTTTTCTCTTTTCTTCTCTTGCTCTCTTCTAGAATTGCTTTCCCATCCATATTGTCGTGATTAATGTAACCTCTTTCGGAAAATGCACTGTGAGTGACCTTATATTTCGCGCTGTAAGCACCATAGTCGTTATTTATTTGTGGNTATCAGCTCTGGATCGCAATCGAGCGGAGGATGTTGACATTTTTATCAGATTGTTCCCATGTGCGATGTTGTTCACACCAACCTGAGTGTACATAAATGAGATGCGGCGAGTGGGAAAGAGTTTTTCTCTTTTCTTCTCTTGCTCTCTTCTAGAATTGCTTTCCCATCCATATTGTCGTGATTAATGTAACCTCTTTTGGAAAATGCACTATGAGTGACCTTATATTTCGCACTGTAAGCACCATAGTCGTTATTTATTTGTGGTATACACTATAATATTGGTTGAGCGCTCGGGACCAACCGACAGGTAGCTGAGCTTCATTCATTTTCAGCTTTACTTGCACATATATTTGTGACTTGGGGGTTAATCGTTGTTGAATATTAATAGGTATTGTAGTTATAGCGTTAATTAGTTAGCGGTTAATAATAGATAAAGTTTAACTACCCAAGTTTGAAGATGAATATTCGCTACGCGCGTGGCATATTGGAGTTTTATCTCGACCATTGACTAACGAATATTTTCCTCATTTGCTTTCTTACATCATAGAATGTCATCCAGATCTTCTCTAAGCTTCGCCAAAACTTTCCCAGCCTTTAACTTGAACATAGCAGCGCAAACGCATCCTTATCTGATGTCTGCAGCTTCTCGGTTTTTTCTCCCATGACAATCATTTACCAACTGTAGATGCATAACGTGATAACAGTTCAGTCGGCATAAATACTCGCCACCATTCATCCAAGGTATCCAGTCTGTTCGTTTCGTCGCGAATCACTCACACCATACCCTCCACAATTCCTTGACCGATTCCTCGACCTACAACAAGATATCAAAGCTGTCAATACAGAGGATCGTCGAACCCCACAGGTATCTACTTCCGATCAAAAAGAAGATTCCCTCTGCTATTTGAATTGGACGCACCAGCTCTTCGCTTTCACTTTCGCTTCGTGAGTTCGCGGAATGCATCAAACAACTCATTAAGAAGGTGATGCGAAATAAGCCAAAGCCCTTCAAAAAAGAAAGTCTTCTTGATGAGTCCTCGCCGGTCCCAGACCTGCCATGCGCTTTCATCCTAGAGCATCTAACCCATCTTTTGAGGATGCCGTAGTCTAAGCAATTGCTTTTTAATTTCACAGAAAGGACGCAGCAAACGCCATGACCACATTGTCACTGGCGCACTCCTCACCTACCGTTGTCCACGCCATACACGCCATGGACAATGAATCAGCAATTCTATCCAGATATACTTCGGCATACGCAGACCCTCGAGAAACTACCAACCTAGGAATGTCTTCAATTGTAGAACCGCTTAATGCGCAGCCAACTCTGACGCCACATGTTCCCGATGCGGAAGAATAGGCCATATTCAAGCCTTCTGCACATTTCAACTTCTGCCATTCCACTTAGCACTTCCAGAACCGTTCTACCTCACTGCACCCAAACAACCAACTCGAACAGATCCTCGTCAGACGCTAAGCCAGTGGGCTAGTGAACAGGCCCCTAATAATCAACAGTGGGTTGAAAATGAAGCGCGCTCCCTAATAGTATCATCGCATGAGCACACAGTATCTCCTGAAACGTGTCGCCACATGGTAGCCCATAAGTTCTGCGCCCATGATGTCCTCCCTATGGTAAGGATAGTTGTGAAACCAACCATGAACACTCAGAAATGAACTGGCCATCAGCCCCTTTTCAATGCTGCTCAGATCACTCCGTTTCGGTCTCCAAATGTATAGTTTTTCTGGCGTCGATTTTCGCATATCACTGTCCTGACTCAATCGAAAGCTCTAGGAGGCCCACGGACAACTGCAACTATCACTGCGGCGAATATAATGTACAATCTGGAGCGGCAGTGATCTGAACCTCCGACCAGCAGCAAAGTTGTAAATATAGTCATCTTCTTCAGGAAAAGCGGAAAAAGTCAGAAAAAGAAAAGGAATTCGTGCTCCTTCTCTTTTTCCGCTACTCCATTTTTGACTGTGGTCGTTCCCTTGTTATCACACGTTAAGTTTATGATTGTGAGTCTCCTTCATACTGATTGTGAGTCTCATTCATAACATTGTTCCAGACGTCATGTAAATTTACCTAGTCGTCAGCAGATTGGCCTAGCGCCAGTTGGCTGCACAAATGCTAGCTGTCGAAGATGGTATGCAACAGCCTTCGAGCAACTCATTCCATCACGCTATCCCACCACTCTCCAAGTCGACCAATTTTCTTAGTACTTCGTTAATAGCTGCAATCTCCGCTATCAAAATAGCTATAAGAAACATACCACAACGATATGACACGTTAAAGCCAAATTCCTAGAAAGCAACATTGTCTGCAATTATTCATGTCCCAGCCTGTCATATTCCATGTACTCGCTATCGCCGTTCAAGAAATCATGCTTTTCTCTACCTTCTCTCTGCATTTCTTCCAGGCAAAACTTTTCACGATCCTGTTACTACACTATTTCTCATACCGCCAGTACCGTGCAATGTGCCACAGATTTCTTATTTGAATTACCTTTCAACGACTCCGTTTCTCCATATATGCCATTGTCTGGTTCATACCTCGTTCCACCATAACCGTGATTGAACACTCATTCGTCCATCCTCAAAGTACCCTACGCCCCGCTTCTACTTTATTCCATAACGTGGACATCACCAATATCGGTGAATTCGTCCCACAACAACAATTCACTGAGCTATGGGCAGCTATTGAAGGGAATCATATACCCCCAAAAGCTCACACCAGCGCGGTGACTCATCGCGGCCCAACTAAGCCCAATACCCTCTAGACTCCATCCTTCCCCTTTAACTAGGTCAGCTTTCCCTTAACAACAGATTACAAACCATGGGTCACCTTGTGTTGCATAGTAGTTTCAATCCAGCTTCTGTTTCGCATTTTCATATTATACTTTTCCAGCCAAATTTCCTCCCATTTGCTCCAGCAGAAGCTCGTTTTCACAATAAAAGGGGCGGAGTCTCAGCCAGTCATTGCCAACGCCACAAGGCTTCCGTACCTCCGCGGAGTACCCAATACCCCTGGAACCCGCACCCTTTCTCGGTGATTATTGGTGACGACTCAATCCCTCTCCACACGCATCCTGATGGCAGTCAACGGGGTCAACGTATAAGCATTAAGTATCTTTACATTGGACCCTCCTCAATCTGTCGCAGCGATGAGGGTCCGGAATCTTTTGATCGTCGCTAATAAAGGAGTAGTTATTCTAATTAAACAAGTCTAATAAACATAAAAACAAGAAAAGGAAAGATAAAAGACGATCAAAATAATAAAAAAGAGACAACAAACGAAAAGTATTGCGTCATATCGATTGGCGGGGAGGCGGGGTGAGTACGGTAATTGCAGTGACATTTGCCGGATGCCGCAAGGGAGAATGCCGCGATCGAGGAGAAATTCCGTTACCCCAGCGATGAGGATGGTAGGCATCCATGACTCTACTGCTGAATCAAAGATTCTTCAGTTGAGAATTGCTAATATCTGTCTCCCACACATTTTACATTTCTCTAAGGACTCGTGCGTTTCTGACGTCAACTTAACCTACAAAGTTATCTCGGGAAACGACGTCTTAGCTCTGCTACAACTATGAATATCGACCTCCAAAATCATCTATCTTTCGGCCAGGCAACCCTTCTCTCGGGATTCCGTAAGCACCCCCCCCCCCACAACATCATTCCCGCTTGCATCCTTCCCGGCGTGCGTAAGCGACTATAAGACTTTAGCAAACATGGAAACCTCAGTCCCGTGCACCCCAAACGGCTTGGAAACAACTACATATTTCGCACTTATATTTTTCGCATTATTTCTCTCTTGAAGGGACTTCACTATAGCTTGAGGCCATAATCAATTCTGCACATCCGGATTTTCTGTTACTAATCCTACTAATTAACCTCATATACAAAAGCCATGCCATTCCCCAAGAAATTCGCTTGACCTATTAGCGAGCCTGTGCGCACATCCATAGCAGCAACCTGTGTAAACTCGTTTGACATGGTTGATTCCTCTTATAGAACCAACCTGGATCAATGTGACGTCACTGACACTTGACGCTGCATAATCCGGTAGCTATTAGACCACTATGCTGACATCTTATTCCGTCATCAGCACGCTGTTGGCAGCTGCACGTCCGCAAAAATCCACATTTACCCCACGGATGACCCAACCGCGAAATCCATCCATATATAGTGCCCGTTAAATATCGTGAAAAGATTTAGAAGCACATTAACCTACTCCTAAAAGCAGGAGTCATGAAAGAACCAAACCCATTGGATCCACAATCTGGTAGTAGTTTGAAAGGGAAAACGCTGTATTCCTCGAGATGAAACGCCCCATTATAGAAGTAAGCTGCAACACTCCCAGATCCCACGTATTGATGAGGCTCTCGAGAAGATCACTTGTAATAGCTTCAACACCACATTGGACCTCGCAAGCGGTTCTTTGCAACTCGCTTCCGACGAGGAGAGCGGCTACAAGTGCGGAGTGTTTACCGAGAAAAAGAGCTACCAAAAGACGCACCCCCTTTTGGCCTGAAGTCAGATAGTAGTTATTTCGCACGCATAGTCTAAAGTTCTAGGTGGCCTAGAGGGCAAAGTACTTACCTACTTAACGACATAGTCGTTTATAACGAAAATTTCGAGTCCCACTTCACTTCCATAGAAAAGGTTTTGCTACGTCTTCGCCAATTCAACCTGAGGGCATCACCTAGACACCCAGAAAACAGTCACTTTTCTGGGACATCTCATCAGCAAGCACTTATACTCAACCGCTGAAGTCAACACACGAGCAGCTCGCGAATTTCCCACTCCCACCAACACTAAGAGGTGAAACGATTTCTAGGCATGGACGGGTTCTTCCGACAGTTCATCCCTAATTTCGCCAACATGGCAGAACCCCTTACTGGACTAATCCGCAAAAGCAACAAAGTCCAATGGTCAGACGCTCAAGAAGCCGCCCTTCGCAAGCTACAAGGTGCACCCCTGTTTCCAATAGTTCTACACCATAGCTTACTGTAGTCGCACATTAACGGAGACCGAAAGTTGATGGCCGGCCATTCAAATGAAATTGGGTGCCATTATTCATGCACTACACCAGCTCAAACGTTACATTTGCATCACCCAAGTCACCCTTCACAGCGACTATAAGCCGCTTACTTTCTTTTTAAATATAGGCAAACACATGAGAAACTAGCGCGTAGGCTTACCGAAATACAGAGCTGCATCATTAATATCTTCCATATAATGGGAACCAAAAATACCGTCGCAGACGTTTTATCCTGGGTTCACGAGGACCAGAACACCGTATCTGTACCGTGTCAGGAACCACAGGGCATTCTGAATTTTCCACTCTTCTTCAAGCCCATTTAGAGCTAATTGAGCTCCCCCTCCCGCCAGGGGTAACCGTACCTTTGTTCGTGGAAGTCCGGAGCTTATAGCTTCCTGTCAGAACAACAAAAGAATAACTTCCTTCGCCTGGTATGGCTCGTCAAAACGGATGAACCTTTAACACCCACCATCAAGCTCTGATCCAAAGCAACAGCCATGGCACAACATACTCATCTGAACATAGATGGTTGTATGTACTACAAACCTCCCAAGCTTAACTGTACCCGATCCTTACTGTTAGTACTCTAAAAACTTTTCCGCTTGCTCTCTGGCGCCCACCACAGTAGCGCCCTCTATGGGAGATATACAACATGGAAAAAGACCCTAGCTAAACTGCTAAATATTATTAACATCCCATCCACTCAGACGTCCACAAATGGTACGAAAAATGTCTCACCTGCGAAATGAGACACAATCCAAAATCCACTTCTTGCGAGAGCCTGATTCCCGTGCATAGCGAAGCTGTATTTGCAAAAATGGGCCTCGAACTTTGCGGTCCATTAAAGACTACTGAACGAGGAATTATGTTCAAGCTGTTCAGTATGGTATGTTGGTTCACAAGATACGTCATCTTCACTCCACTGCCGGACGCACGCGCGTGCGACGTCTTGTGTATAAACGCGAACATTGGTAAGGGTCTTTAGGCTCAAAAATTCCCTTACCATCTTGTTTTGGTTCCAAACGTTTAGCATTACCGCAGTAAACTGCAATCATAAAAAGAGCGAAAATGGGTGCGAATCTGACGTTATTCTGACCAAACAGCAAGAAAACCATTGCATTCTTATCTGAAAGGCTATAATCAGTGTAATATGGCTGTGCAGTATTTCAAAGTATAGCATATATGGAAACTGTGATTGCACATGAATTTCAGTGCAGCCATTTCATCCTTCGAATAGATAGACGACACAAAGAACCTGAAGTAAGTACACCAAATTCATACAGCCATCTTCTCCGATTGTCTCCTATCGAGAGCTGCTTGATGGCATATTTCACAAACACCCTCACTCAAGTACAAAGAAGAGTTCATTTTGCTTTGTTGCTGCCTCTGAAAAGGCTAGCAAAAGATTCCAAGTTTCATCACTTCGGTTGTAACGAGCAACCATACATTTGAGAAATGAGCAGCAAAAGATCGAAGTCGGGCTGCAGTGCGAGAAATGTCGCGAAACCACCGCAACCATCTTATCTGCTGATGCATGGCGTTCACATTTCCTCGATTCTCACAACAAAACAGAAGCTTGCGCAATATCAAGGGAGCTTGTCTCTACGCAGTGCAATGAGTCGAATAAAATGGGAAAATTGAAGCTAATCGCATTATTTCTTTACTCTCATTGGTTTTATCTTATCGTGCTTCCTGAATTAGTTCATCTGTTAACATTTATTTGTTCTAATTGTTTTTCTTGCGCGCACTATGTATTATTCATTTCTTACATTTATGCTGCTTCACTCTCTGCTTGCTAATAATATGCACTTTTACTCCGCTGCAGGTCACTTTATTATAGCCTTATTGCATAACCGTTATTAGCTTGATTTGTCCTTATTATTTCTTCAATTATCCAGATTTGAGGATATATATAAAGTTATTGCAGGGTGGTGTTTGGGTCTCAACGTGGGTTGCACGCAGGCAATATTTTTAAGAAATTTCGAGGCTGACGCCGAAAAGATGCTTTCGAAATGACTTTCATTTTGGATGACTCTCCAGTAGGCATTCCTAGTCTTACAGTCTCAATTAACACTGACTGTTTCAGCTGCGAATTTCACTGCTTGACCGTCTTCTTCACTGTCCTCGGAACTCCCGGAAGCCTTGAGCAAACGACTGAAATCCTTCAGTTCTTCAAGCATTGGTCTCTGTACGTTAGTAAGATTGGGCGGAGTACGCGAAATCATATTCCGATGGAGCTCTGAGAGCGGCGATGTTGCAAACAGTTGCGACACCTCATCATTTGCAATATTGGGTGTTTGTTGAGGAGACGGTTTCGGTGGAATAGCTCCATACTATATTGCGCGCGATTAATGTTAGCAGACAGCATATCAATTCCAGCTTTGCGACGAAGGTGGCAGCTGAGATATGTATGTCAGCTTCCCAACTTTCATGTAAGAAAGCGAATGACTATGGGCATAAATGGCTCAACCCAGGACAACTGCCTACGCCTTCACCTACTGAGGTTGTCCAATGAGCTTCAAAGCCGCTGGTGGAAAGGCTCTCGACGCTGTTTATGACTCATCGAACCAGTAGCTTTACTGCGGTATTCGAACGAATTGAATTACACATACCCATCGACTCACTTGTACTCTTCCAAGGCTATTCGACAAAAATCGCTTGCAGCATAACTCTTCATCGGCACAATTTGGAAAAAGTAATGCAAGCGATCCACCTTCGTCCTGAATACCTTCACAAGAAGAAGTTTCCATTGCTATTGAGGATCTCTGAATTTTCCACAATTCCACTATCACGACTATCGTGATTCAAGCTACTGTGGGTTATAATTTTCTTCTATGAGTTTCTATGAAAGTTGGATTGCAACGTTTACCTCTTGTAAAAATCTTAACTTTGCAGTACTTTATGTTTTGAGAGTTCACTGAAATGTTGAACATTCTCTTGAAGACACCGATACGAGACCGCATAATGGAGGCCGTGCGGGACGATGGATAACTGGCGATGGTGCATGACATCAACGCACGAACTCGTCCTTATTTTTTCCTTACTTTATGGTGCAAGAATCTTCGTTCAAGGGGCATGACTCTTACTCATCTACTTACAATATCCATTCACATCTTGCATTTATGTCCTCTGCTACCTGTATCTATCCTCTTTCTATCCTCTGGTTAATTTTGTCCTATGTTGTTAATTTAATGGCTTCTTTTTAAGTTCTGGCATTATTACTCGATCGAGTAACCTAAACTACTTGTGTTATTTTCCTCATGGCTTGTTTAACTCCCAAATTTGAGGTGCGATTAGGTTGGTGACCTAAATAAAGTGTGCAATAACTACATCCGCGGGGCACAGTAGTACGATATTTCTTGCATCTATATCGGCGTTTATTTACGATGAAATTTCGGCAATACTCGATCAAGCTATGCCGTAGGAAATAGATAGATCACTATGTTCCATTTCCGCCAATAAGGCAAACTTCTTTCCAATGCCGAAATATTCGGCTGGCCCCAAATTCAGAAGCGTCCATTATCAACTCTCCAATAATCTCAGCATGATTATTGCCATATACTATGTGCTATGTGTGACTCATTACCCCTCAAAGAGCGTATATAGAGCGATGCGCGGACAATACCAAGGACTGGTACATCAAGCGAGCTCACAGTACATGCAAGAACAATTTACAAGATATTCCATTAGAGTGAATTTGGGGCAGCAAGCATGCCAGATATAAGACTGGCATATAGGGCGTAGAAATGGGCTAATAGTTCGTACCCGCTCTTTGACACTTGGAGGTGGCCATGTTACACAGACGTTATTGGCTGTTTTCATAGTCCGCCGGCCGGCCGGCCGGCGTGCCGGCGTGCGTGCCGGCGGACTATGAAAGCAGCCATTGAGGCTGCACCATTAACAATGGAGCACACACGCCGAAAGTTCAAACAAATGTTCGGGACCCAGGTGACAGAGTATAGCAATTTTTGTCATCTAATTTACTGTGCGCAAGCACACAGCCGGCAGTTCGTCTTGAGGGTGTTGCGGACCTGTAATTGACGCTATTCTGCACCACGATTTCCATTATTTTACTTGAGCTAACTGTTGTAGAATTCGCGAACTGTGCCTTGAACTAATGGCTTTCATGCCCTGATGTCGCCAGAACCTTCCTGTACCTTGGAATCCAAGGACACATACGAAATACTGTAAGGAATTTACAGCTCAGGATGCCTACTAACTACAAGAGCTGGGGTCATCCTTTCCTGCCGCCCTTTTTTGATTTCCAGCCCTCACAGTTCATTTGTGTTATTCAAGTGGTTGTGAGGCTGTGAGGATCACAAGTATGCTTTTGTCTATTCGACAGCTCCTAAGAAGGTAAGTAGAAACATTAGCCGTCGATAGTGCAGCTCTGTTATCAATCACTGATTCACAATCAGTCATAACACACAGAGAATAATCAAAACAATATCAAGATCAATAGAAAGTCGATCACTTAGGTAGCAGTTTGTTCCTTGCCCACGAACCCGTGCCTTTTCAGGGAAGATCAGGCCAAAGAGTCTCTGCCCTCTCCAACATGGCTCCCTGTGCAGATTAACTCCTCCTGTTCGGAATCACACGAAATCAAACACGTGTGTGTATACATTCTTGAAACTCGTGCGAATGCGCGTGGCGAATTGCGCGGAGAAATTCGTGGTGATTCGAACGACAATGGCTGACTGGACGGGAGGGGGGGGGGGGGGGGGGGGGGGGGGGGGGCCACAAACTTGAAGTGGAGTTCATAAATAGGAGCTTGAAGTGAAGTAAATTAGTATGATCGGCTGATTCCACTAATCTTCTAAATTTCGCCACACAATTTGCAGCGCGCAGCTCGAATGGCGCGAATGTACCATCCCCTATCAAGTATTGGATCACTCTCACTTTGGTGTTTACGGGATAAGCAGCTAAGCACATAAGTTTTGAGTACTACCATCAGATTTACCACCCTGAATAACACCCACGCACGAGCTTTTCTTGAAACAACTTCTACCATAACATTTTTATAAATAATTTTTTTAATTCCGCGCTATTTCATAAGTATAAGATCACTTGAGGAAATTGAAAAAATATCATCAGTAACGACAAAAAACATTTTGTAGTCGATAGGTGTTCCTTGTCCTAGCCCATTATCGAATAGCCCAAATGGCATACTCGAAACAAGGTTTCGAAAGACCTCGCCGGAGATCTCATTCCAAGATTCGAGAACTGTCTGTTTGAGCTCTTCCATCGTCTGAATCTGACGGTTGTTCGCATAAATCTGTTTTTAATGATGCCCCACAGATCCTTCATCAGGTTCAGATGGGGGTTGCAAGCTGGCCATGTCAGAACTTCGGAATTTTGAGAAAGGACTCATTCTTTCGTGGAATGGCTAACTGGATCGCAGCACTGTTCTGTTGGAAAAGACCACGACGCCGACTCAGAAGTGGCACCAGGTCCATTGTAAGAATTCCTTGAAGATCTTGGAGTCTATTTTGAAGGTCACGAGAGCAAGCTCCAGCCCGACATCTCACAGAAGGCACCCCGTGCAGGGACACTTTCTCCTCCAATTGTGTCGATTAGAGGTGATCGGCTCTTTTTGTGAGCCAGGCCAGTAGCAGATGTCACCATCGGGGCCATCCAAATTGACTTTTTTTTCATCGAAAATTACGACCGAGCGAGAATATTGGACTGTATGGCTACTCGGTAATACAGACTGACTTTCGTCCAATCTCACTCCAAATTCGACTTCGCAAGTTTAAGTCGTGCCTTCTTGTGGTGGACGATAAACCTCGGAGCCCTCTCCATTGCTGCCATGACAATGCTGCTGCTCTTTTTCACGGCTCTCAGTCCAGTGATTTTGGACACCGAGAGACTCAACTCCGATCGAACTTGGTTCAACGACAACGTTTTGTCCGTAATAGTTCTTAGTATTCTCCTCTCGTCATTCGCGCTTAACTTGCGCGAGCACCCCAGCCGTGGGGGCTCTCTAGTCTTCAAATATCTTTGAACGGAGCTGAGGGATCTCACGATCTGTCTTCTAATTGTCCTCGTACTAAACCTTATATCTCGAAGATTTCGATTTTGTGCTTTTTCTTTTGAAGAAAGATGACATTCCGCGAGCAAAGTGCATATTGCTTTTAAACGTATTTGCGACACATTCCCTTCTATACAGATCCCTCCAAGTGCAGATTCTGCAGCGCTCGGTTTCGAGACCTTTGTACTGTCGGGGGAGATCTCATACTACTGAAACGGTGAAAAAGCAAAAATAATCCGCATAAATCCTAATATTAAAATAAAGCAAACCAAAGCAGGTATATAGAGGATATTGAAGATAGTGACTCTAATGGTGGTGCTAGAAAGATAGGTGCTTGGCTGCTTATCCTGTAAATACCAAATTCGAGGGCGATTTTATACTTATAAAACGCACTGTACCTCTCCGTTGCTCCACCGAAATCTAACCCACTTTGTTGCGCTTCGAGAATGAAGCAACAAAACAATTCAGCGAATGGGTTGTCAGTATGAATCTAGCGTTCAGGTTGGCTCATGAAAAAAAGATAAGAACCATCATAAATCTGCGCGGACATGTCAATATTATTTCTCGTCGTTGCACCCTTGAATGACTACATTCTGAATGATCAGATGGGAAAATGAATTGAGACTGATCACACTGCATAAATGTAATTAAACTAACCCAGCATATTAAAATAGAATAGCAAAAGTATTAAAGGTAAGTAGATTCCCTAGAAGTAAGATTAAATTTGAGACGACCTTAAGGCTTTATCAAAATTCTATTCTACATGAATAAGTGGAGCTGAAAATTCTTTGTGAGGCACTTCAAAAGTAAACTTGAAGTTTAGTGCACGGGCAATGTTGCCACCGTTCTAGAAGAGCCTTGCATTGAAGCAGTCAGCAGCAAGTAAGACATGGAGTGGAACCTGAAAGAAAGACTGCTCCCAACTCCTTCGTTTCTGTGCGAAATACACTTGAGGGATAGGACACCGGACAGGTGAACACTTAATTGCTATAACGAACAAATTTCCATTAGTTCAGCTGCGATAATGTGAAGGACCGCGAAAAAGTTTTGAATTACCCTTTTCACCGTCCATAGAGACATTAATAGTGAGTTCTCCCTTTTCTGATTTCCCTGGCCTCCCTCGAACATATTGAATGACGAGCTCGCTGACAAATGAAGGAGTATTTGCAGGAAAAGCCTCTACCTCCAGAGGATTTCGAGAAAAGTCGAAAAAGAGTAGCGAAGAAGCCACTGAAGCTACACATGGATTTCGTGAGGGGAACACAGCTAACATGCTCCTTCGCTGGTTTGTTTCATTGTTTTCGAAGTTCTTCTTGAAAATTCGGATTAAATTGTCATGTTTTGCTTATCGTTAAGTTCTAAGTCGGTTTAAATTCAGCACAAAAAAGCAAACGGATAATTTTGAAGGAAGAGAGCCCCACTTTTTATTGAAGTGATTTTTGGAGGTTCTTTTTCGATCAAGAACGGTGACTCCGTTTTCACAAAACAAGGGTTCTAGGTATACGTATATGTTCTTTGTGTACTTAATTTGAACAACAGGAAATGCGAGTTAGCTTTCACATTTCATGCTTTCGTCTATTTCACTGAGGAACTGATGTCTGACTTAATCTTTTGTGTTTAGACAGTCATTTGCAATGTCAAAGACGAGAGTGCAGTGTAAGCGTCTTTGTTCTACTACTGTTCTGCTACTGACACTGCAAGATTGAAATGGAAGGTTGGTTTAGGCAGCATCTGATCTGATTTGAGTCTGATGTCCAGGCCAAGTGTAAGCTATCTATCACTACCACATTACATAGGAATTTGTTCTGCAACAGCGGGGTCTTCCTGAAATCCTGAGGTAGGGAGAAAGAAGTTTCAAAGCCCCTGATGCGATATCTTTATTGATCGTCGAGTGAGAAGACTTTGAAAGCAGTCCGTGTTTCGCTGAGCCGAGTTGTCAGGCAACGCTGATGTTCTACTGTTGATCGCTTTCGGTCTGTGCAGCCATCGATC
Organism: Haemonchus placei; assembly: GCA_900617895.1. Lineage (NCBI taxonomy): Eukaryota > Metazoa > Nematoda > Chromadorea > Rhabditida > Trichostrongylidae > Haemonchus > Haemonchus placei. The sequence goes on along the minus strand of UZAF01018219.1, from coordinate 12,362 downwards.
AAATGAATAAATATGTTGTCGAGGTTGAGGGCATTCACGAGAGCTGTTTACTAGGTNCTGAGGTAGGGAGAAAGAAGTTTCAAAGCCCCTGATGCGATATCTTTATTGATCGTCGAGTGAGAAAACTTTGAAAGCAGTCCGTGTTTCGCTGAGCTGAGATGTCAGGCAACGCTGATGTTCCCCTGTTGATCGCTTTCGGTCTGTGCAGCCATCGATCAAATGAATAAATATGTTGTCGAGGTTGAGGGCATTCACGAGAGCTGTTTACTAGGTTTTCGGTCATTAGCTGTCATAATATCACTTTGAGGACGTGTTAATTATGTGTACTTTAGTTGTATAGTTCAAAGCTCTACGCTCTCAACATTACTTATCAACACCACTGTAAGCTGGCTAGAGAATAATGATGAACAGCGCTCGTTTAGCACGTGGATTAATTGCACACCTCCAGGTGCAGGCTAATTGTAACTAGTCAACCTCCAATTTATCGCTGTAGAAGGCTCCCATGTTTTGCACATTTTCCAGCTCAACTCAATTGTAACACTGTATCACAGACAGAGAATCCTTCCTGTCGGGTCAAAAACGGACGGTTTAAGAGGTACTACCATTCACAATGGTGCACACATGTTAAAAATACAAAAATTAAATAGTCGTGCCCCATGATGACAGGAAACGATTTCTGGCATTTTTTACAACTGTAGCCGTCTCTTCACGCGATTGCATCCACTGAAATCTTCCCCAAATACTTCTTCACAACATTCCATCGTGGTAGGCTTGTACAACCCCCTATTGTCACTCTATTAAAGTGCCTAGTAGTCCGTGAACTCTACGGTTTATTCGTTTTCTTCGCCTCCGAAGCACTAGGCTTCACCAACACTTCCACACTCCAACTCAAGAAGGGCACCACGAAATTCGCATGAAAAAGGGTCTTTAGAAGAAGTATTGGGACGTCATTTAGTGTCGAAATCTCAACATTGATGGAAAAATTTGAGAAGTAAAATTTTGCCTGCATATAGCGCGCATTATACATATGAACATGCCGCCTCCATGCAACTATACCCATCAAGGAAACAGTCGGTCGCTCCAACAGAAAAAGGAACAAAGGAGGGCATGAGAGTTTTGATCCGGCAGGTGTGATTAAGCGCTGGAAGATGCAGTAAAAGGAGGCTCAGTATGCAAGGCTTTTGGTGATGTCAGAAAGCAAACCTGCTTCCCCATCTCGCACTCCCACTAACCCGTGAGGTCTTGGAGACAGACTAGTGTTCTCAGAGATTAGTTTGCCACCCGCCACTACCAAAATTTTTGATTCGCATGTTACTTCCCCACTTAATGCTTTTATCACATCTTGCGACCATGGGAGTTGACTTGTGCATTCCGAATCGACGCTGCTTCGAAGCTGAAAATAACTTCTCATAACTTATTAGGACACTTACTTAGCTGTTTCAGTATTCCTCTTCTTNCACAGCATTCCAAGTATTACCAACAAACCCAGATCTCCATTCCGTGTTTATGAAGAAAGTGTTTCCCTTCTTTGGAGCAATCCATTGAAAAGTGAATCCCATCCCTTTTCTGGTTGGGAGGGAATTCATCTTTGGTATAAGGTCAGTCAAAGTAAATAGCGCCTACATACATGTGGAGCGCGAGTCTGAACTTTGGAACTGTTATGTGTCCTGACCCTTTCTGGATGAAAAACTCCTTGTGTTATGTGAGGGTAGGATCGTAATTAATGCCATCACCATACAAAGGGGCCCAGACATCAAATTCGTTATCAGTTGCTGAACAAACAGACTGCGCTTTTCAATTCTACGGTATCAGCAACAGAATCGTGGTTTGACAAAACCGCTGACCCACACTTTTGGCTCTTGGAATGATTGTTTACGTCCAACTCGTTAAGACGGTTGTTAGGTAATTCATGAGTTCGCTTTTTTACGCATTGAATGAGTGAAGCGACGCAGTTAATAACTAGCTTTTGAGTTGCTGAGTTAAAATTTACAGGTAGAAAGTGGTGCATAGTAGTTAGGCGTACAGTGAAGTATGATATCCAGAGTACTGACTACAAATTACAACATTTGGGAAGGTTCCCGATCCCCTCAACATCTTTCCTTGGTTGTCGACTCCCAATTTCGGACCTCTTCCGATGCTATAGCTGTGTCTAATAAGCGTTAATGAGAATACCTGAACTTCAAGACATCACTACCCTGAAGTTTCTGAAAATAGCGTAGAAAAAGGATACTTTGTATACCAACGTTAATGCGACGTTTAAAATCTGAATTTGAATTTGCATAGAATCCTTAGTCTCGGAACACTTCTAGGGCATACCATAATATTTTTCATCCTTATCAAAGAGCAGAGTTGGCGTCGTGACCAGTGGCGTACTATCACACACGCATCGTCTGGGATAGGATCCCTTATCTCTATTCGCCTAGTTCAACCAAAGCTTCCAAGCTCTGGGGTCGCTTAATTGGTACCACACCCTTCTGATAGGAGAAAAGCGTTGACCAGTGGAAATGGCTGGCCATAGCAAGTCAACCACAGTCTTCCACTCTCACACTACATTCAAGCGCTTTCAAAATCCTTATACGATTTGAATGGAAATATACTATGGGAACACAGGGAGAGTGGTTAACGTGGTCAGTGGTTAATTACTATCCAAGTTCCTATGACCTACACCGCTTTTTCTTATTGCATGAGCGAAAGTCTGGAGTTGAAGCAACTCTTCTGTAACCGTACACATAAAAGTGCTCGAACATTCGAATCGCACCCGGGAAACTGCCAAATACTGCTTCCAGCCCTCCGGCTTCCTTCTCACTGCACTGTGATGTTGTTGCCCATTGTTGATATTGGTCGTCAGGAGCGAAGATTTTCGAGTATTGTATCTCCAGAATAAAAGCGAGCGAATAAACGCTCAATGATAGCTGGTGAAGTTCTCACCGAGTGCAGTGTTGGAATTGGAGGCAGCAGAACAAGCACTAGAACCGCTTCGCCATTTGTAAAAGAAGATTACTTGAAGATGATTTCTCAATTAATCTCAATTTCTCAACGGCATAATTTGCGAGAGAAGCGCTCACGAAACTTTTTGAATATTATTGAAGGTAACTCTGATATTATCTAGTACGTAATGGTAATCCGAGGGCGGTAAAAGTTCTTATGTTGAAAAGACGATGTAAATTTATGTCTCAAGACTTCAGCATCAATCTGGTATATCCCACTTCGTTGCTCTAGCGTTTATGTCGATTATCGCTGGTTAGCAATGTCTAGTGAGCGTTCTCTTAGCCGTAACACCTATCAAATATTTATACATCGTTCAGGAGAATAAGGTCTTCAACCATGATATGATGAGTTGATGCATATAATTTGATTACTTTTACGTGTACGCCAAAATTATGAGTAGCTACAGTACGCTTTGCACCTGAGGAACACTTTTTTTACACACGTAAAACATCAAAAAAACTGTTTACGACCCCATCACACACGTGCTTTCCAATGGAGAGCTTGTAAAAGCAAATGGTTTCGGTGATGCGATCGCAAAATTTGAAGAAAAATTCAATTCCAGTAGAGGAATATCACTGCCGGCTCTTTAAAGAACTTGTTAGATTGTGTGAGTTGCATCTGAACTTTGACTACAACGAAAAAACAGTCGGCCGCCGTGCTACATGTGGCCAGAACGAATTCCCTTCGAAGGACTCGTCACAAGGTGGAGATAAGATTGAGTATAGAAATTTTTGGATCGCAATCACAACGGATTTTTCCCAGAGGCTGTGCCGAGGGCTTCATAAAATACAGTGATACCCTCTACATCATAAAATTGCTTTTGGATGAAAGGAAAAAGAGAACTAGAGATTTCACCGTACGGAAAAATATGAAAGCCGTCAAGTGACTTGAGAACACTCCATACTTCTTTCGGGTGACGAAGGTTGCCGATGGAGGTTTGTAAATGATCGTACTCAATGGTTTCATCTGGCGCCCCCTTAGATGATGTCCGGAATTGACGCCAAACAAACTGCAACGCTGAAACTCATTTTTATGAGCACTGCATGTAGGCTATGAAAACATCCAGGTTAACGAGTGCACGATTGTTTTTCATTCTTCTTTTCAAACGAGGTGACGAAGCTCACTGCGGATCCGTTTAAGAAAAGGTTTCAGGAGAGTGGTCCTAGATTTGAATATCTTAGCATTCGTTGAGCTTTTCAGGTTCCGAAGGGATGAGAGTCTTCGCTGGCCCAGGCGCATGATGGGCCGGAATTCGATCCCAAACTATGTGATGGAGCCCAACTGGCCACGACATCAGCTCATGAGAAAGCTTTTCGCACACATGCGGCTGATAGTTGTTTTAAATGATGCAGTTGTATTGATTGTGAGGTATTCCTAGTGTAACCATTACCACCATAATGAACACGAGCATGGCACATTGTAAGCGCACCCGATATCATTTCAGAGATATTGCTTCCGATTCCCCAAGAAGAATGAATTGCAGTCACAAATATCTTTGTAGATTCCCAGGAATTTTGTAACTAAGTGAAAGTTCACCCGGGGCTACTTCCCTGCTTCACACAACTTTCAAAAATCTGCTATCATTGAAGCCGATGCTCCACATCAACTGTCTCCATGATGTGATTTTTAAACAGTGTATACTTAACGCTTCTGATTTTGAATGAACTCGATTTTATAGAAACTTTACGAGCAATGTTTTTTCTCACTTGATCTTGAGAAAGGACAACAGTCAAAGAACATGCATGTCTGTTTTTTGTGGAGTTCTCATTCGAATGGTTCAAGTCATAAACAAACGAGGTAACCAAAGGTTTGTTTTCGATGAAGGTTTCTTGAGCCCATGCCTCGTGTCTCGTCTGGCCCTTCACCTATCAGTCACCTCGTTCAAACGTTCCTTATGACAAACAACTTAGTAGTAGCTCTACTCTTGTTTTCAACGAGCGGTTCACCTTGCCTCTCGGTTTCCCGCCCAGTTCTCCGCCTACTAATCACCTCTTCCATGCCTTACTACTTCAATAGCTACTGGTACAGTCAGTATCGTCGCTAGATCGCTCTTAGCAAACGGCCCCAGACATTCCTCCTTTTTATTCTCTGTCCCATCGCAGGGTTCGCTAGGTCTCAGACATTCCCTCGGTCTCATTTTGACGTTCTTCTGGTCATTTGTTTTGAGGCATGCTGTATAAACCAGCGTTTTCATCCATCCCTTTTTCCTGCTTCCATTTGCACTTTCCAATTTCAGGGACCTCTGCTACAATAATGCTCCTGCGTGTGGCAAGACTACCGGTACGTCCGCTTTTGAGTGATAAACTTTTTTGTTGAAAGTAATGTAGTCAAGGGAATGGGTAGAGTGTGTGTCATATCGTGGAATATCAATGATTACGCTTCCGCTTCGGTATCGAAGGTACTGTATATCATGGTAGGTGATAGGTGGGGCTCGTGACCCGTAGGTTAGTAACCATAACATTCTTTTTTGCCTAAGCGGGACAGAATTTGCATGATGATTGCCATGTGAGTCTCTTGAGATGAAGTGTGCTCTGTAAAATTTGAAACAGAGAAGATGCTTTATGAAGAGATTTCACATGAAGAAGTTCACCTTCAAGGATGTGTGGATGTAGAACATGGGCTTATAGTAGCGGCTATTCCGTAGTGTACGAGTCAAGAGGTTTGTTGTCCGAACCTTTATCACAGGGGACCAGTTGTTGAGTAACATGAGCAAGACCGAAGCCCATCAATCGATAGGAATCCAGTAGCTATGAAATTTGGTAAATAGCATGTGTACAGCAGTCTGTTCATTTCCTCATTCATGGGTTTGAGTAACTTAGAGGTAATCATCAGCGTGGCATGACCCTATGTACTGTGTTAGCACCTAAGGGTAAACCGTAAAAGTCGGTGAGCTAGACAGCATATACCCCCAAGTATACCCCCGGGGTAATTTTGACTCCTGCATCAGGTTTGGGACTTTTACTAGATCGTACTGCTTATCAAACTGAGTGGGTGCATTGAATGCATTGAACGGTCAGGAGTTTTGTCAAATACTGGGAACAATTGGTTGTAGAATAATGTCCTGGAAAGGGACTACCCATGCCTCATGCGGCACTAATAGATAAAATCGGATGTAGTCAAAAACTTTTACTCAGTCACTTCCTTCTTAGTGACCGGCTTGATCACTAGATTATAACCATCTCGCGCAATCAGAATACAGACAAATTATCCAACCTGAACGGACTCTACGTGACGGCAGAGTTGGTATCGAGCTTATAGCAAGTCCTCAGAAAGCATAGTTCTTACATCCTAATCACTGATCTATTCACGAAATTTTGACAATCCATTTATTACGGTTACACTTGGAGTTGTATGGACCATCTTGTGCGTTTGTCAGCTAAGGTGACCAAAGGTAGAAGTATATTCATCGGTAGCGAACGTAGGGCAAGCAAACCGTTCAAACTTATCAGGCATCTGCTTGAGTTCCTGAAGACCATAATGTATGGGATCGGCCTATGCATTTATAATGCCAAAAGATCCCTTCAGTTCTCAGAAATTTGCTTGGCGATACTTGAGAATTGATTGTACACTTCGGTTCCAAGCATATCTCTCAAAAAGACTTGGCAGCACTCCACATACACATTTAGTACGTTCTCCCCCGTATAATGCACCCCTTTCTTCGGGCACGAACGAACCGGAGGCAGTAGTGGTAGCAGATTACCTTCCTGAAAACCCCACGGCACCTGAACGCGTGAGAAGAGGGCTGATGAGTGTCACGAAGTAGTTTACGGTGGGAAACGTGAGTGGTTAATCAGGGAGCTACCTTGGGTGAAATCATAATGACTATGTAGGTAGGTAAAAAGAGTCGAAGCTATACAAACTCTACACTCTATCGGTTGCGCCGTGCACTTTGCATCGTCTCATAGAAATGAAAGCCATTCGGTGCGCGCTTGTCCCTTCAGTGTGATGGTGGTGGAAGGATCAGAGTGTTTTTGCTCTTTGATGTCTCTTCAGCATGAACAACTACGCTTCAATTACAGGCTGCTGTCGGCCAACAATATGCCTTCATTTCAACAAGTAGGGCTGCATTTGCAGAGCAAACGGTGAAGATGTGGATAGATGGACGACCTGTTGAGTCCAAAACCAATGACTGGATTGATCTAACTAATCCAGTAAGTCCGATACCTGCATTCATTGACAGTAGTAACCATACTCTACTTATCAACTCATAATATCTCTACATCACGTCATTATAGATTTTCTTCATACAAACGTTCATTTGCCCTTTTTCTGCTTCTTTCTGCTATTCGTATGTGTGGATTAGTTACAACACACTACAAAGTCTGTCCCCACTCGACCAACTATAGGATCACTTCATCTGCTCACCGGCAAAGACTGGTTTCTATCGTAGCAAAAAAAACTTCATTTCATTTGAGAACGTCTTCGAATCTCATGGTGATAGGCCTAAGTCTCTGCAACAGAACTTATGAAATCCCTTTTATAAGATCCCTCAGCATTTAAGGTTTTTCTCCGTAAACTTTCCTCCGATTTAGGCCACAAATGAGGTCATCGGTAAAGTTCCAAAATGCACACAATCAGAAATGGAGACTGCTGTGGCGTCCTGTCAGAAGGCTTTCAACTCTTGGAAGAACACGTACGTTCAATTCCCAATTAGAAGTGAACGTAATCCATTCCTTTTACGTCTCCTTCCTCCCTTTCAGTTCTCCTTTAATGCGCCAACAGACACTGTTCCGTCTCCAAGCACTCATCAGGCGTGATCAGAAGAAACTCGCAGAGAACATCGTGCTAGAACAAGGAAAGAATATGTCCGATTCCGAAAGAGACGTAGCCAGAGGTATTCAGGTGAGCACAAAATTATTTACGGACGGAGAATTCTGGTGCGTATCATCAAGTTCTGAAAATTACTTTTAAGACGGTCGAACATGCCTGCTCAACGCCATCCCTCATGCTTGGAGAGACCCTTCCAAAGTAAAATTTATCCGTACTTTCATACCTTTTCCCCTTCAAATTACCTTAATTGCAGTGTATCACGTGATATGGATACATACTCAATCCGTATGCCATTGGGAGTTGTTGGTGGTATTTGTCCATTCAACTTCCCGGTTATGGTCACCTTGTGGATGTTCCCCCTCGCAATTGCTACTGGTAACACCATGGTGATAAAGCCATCAGAACAAGATCCTGGAGCGACTTTGATGCTTATGGAACTGGCCAAGGTGAGATCGATTACGCTCAAGTAATCTTGTCAACCATTCACGGGTGTGGTTTTCAGGAGGCTGGAATTCCTGACGGAGTCATCAACGTGATCCATGGTATGCATGACACCGTGAATTTCATCTGCGACCATCCTGATATTAAGGCGATCTCTTTCGTTGGAGGCGATAATGCGGTAGGTGTACGACGATTTCATCGAACTTCACTGCCCATAATAGGGCAATGTCAGAAATTTCATGAAACTTCTTATGAGGAGTCATCGATGAGAGTGTTGTCTGGGGATGGACTCCTATCTTCTATCTCACACGCCTCATCTCAATTGATTCCAGGGTAAATACATCTATGAGCGTGGAGCTAAAAATGGAAAGCGTATCCAGGCCAACATGGGAGCTAAGTGCCACGGAGTGGTCATGCCAGACTGTAACAAAGAACAAACAATCAACCAGGTTCTTTCATCTTTCTCCAATGATCGTATCCAGCCAGAAGTGCTAGAGGGTGTTGAATACGTGTAGAGGACCGTGGCTATATGGCCGTCCCACCCAGCGAAAGTTGTTCTTGAAGTAAAAATTTATTCAGGTAATATCTGGTGCGTTCGGAATGGCAGGACAACGGTGTATGGCATTGACGACGGCGATCTTAGTTGGGGAGGCTCGCTCTTGGGTTCCCGAGATCGTCGAGAAAGCCAAAAAGCTAGTTGTCGGCCCAGGTTTGTTCTGTTTTTCGAGCGGATTTGATGAATTCACCCCAATGACGAGTTAAATAATTTCGAGGTTCTATAGCGTTATCCGATACGTTTTAGATGGACGGTTCATATCCTACTTAATGTTTCATCAAGTGAAAGTTTAACATAACATCAATCAGTGAGCACATTTCTTCTTCTTGAAGTAGTCTCATCACATCCGTGCCCAGTAGCATTATAAAAAATTTCCCTGGTTTTCACCTATGCTTGATAATCCTGAGACTAATCTTTTTTCAAGAGAGGAGATGGTGTCCACCCAGAGATATCCACCATGGCCAACCGATCCTTCCATCCCTCCAGTCAATTTATTCGTACCAGATTCGTAGGGGAGGGTTAAAGTTTTGACTTGTACATTGGCTGGCCACGACAAGTCGTTGTGTTGCAGGCCACACACGAAATCAAGTCGCCACTGCGATTTTGAATAGAAGTCAAATATGGGAGCCCATCATTCAGACGTGATTTATTAACGAAATGACGCTACGAAGAGAGCAACGTATTGTTTTGGGTATGGGTCGAGCTTCATCATAATTGCATCACCGTTCGATGAGGTCGGCGCCTAGTTGGCCGAATTTAACTTTCACAATTTGAAAGGGTTCTGCAAGTTTCCCATTATGCAGCGGTATGTTTCTTGGAGACATTCAACGATGCGCTCGTCAACCACCACATCTTCCCTTGCCATCGCAGTATTAAAACGATTTGAACACTTCTATCATTATAACTAGAAGTAATTTAAGGTAGTCTTGAAGTACTCGGGCTTTCATCAATTCCGTCTGAAGGATGCGCCCCCGCATTCACTTCCATTCAGAATCGTAGTGGTGTCTTGATTGCGTATCTGGCACACGATGAGTTCGGGGTACTTAATCTAGACAAATAGTAGATTTGATAGCCCAAGAAAACGCAGAAACGGGCGCTTCAGGAAAAGTATAAGGCTTTCGAATAGTCGAAAAATCAGAGGTTCGAGAAAGTGATGACAGATGTTGCACGTGGAAGGTGTATTTGGACGAGCTGTCCAATGGTGTGTGCCACCACGTAGAACTGGCTGCCTGCGTGCAAACGTGTGTGTTCCGCTGCAAATGCTACAATTTCTACAGCCTCTCTAACACCGTGAGAACTCGTCCTCTCTTTGTGTTTAGGCCGGCTAAGCCGTTCCTGGGCCCTTTTAGCCCTATCTGAGTCGTTTTTCGACTAAACGCCGCCCTTACGCTAGATTCGGGGGTTTCAGGACAAAGTTAGGAAGAATTTTACTCTTACTACACGTCTATGATGATGATATTACCCAGTGTGAATAATGATAGGAGCCTACAAGTCGTCAAGATGAAAAATAAAACCAACATTCAAGAAGACAAAGGAATTTCGCAACATTCGGAAAAAAGGGTCAGGTGATATTTTTGAAACACCTCTCGAAAAGACTTGAAGAGAAATTTCGAAAACTATTCATATCGTGAAATGTGCCTTCAAGGTAGTGAATGGACGTTTCCCCTCGATAGAAAANAAGACTGGAAGAGAAATTTCGAAAACTATTCATATCGTGAAATGTGCCTTCAAGGTAGTGAATGGACGTTTCCCCTCGATAGAAAAGAGAAGATCTGTGGTTTTAGTATAACTTAAATTTTTTAAGGATGGAAGCCAGAAACGGATATTGGTCCTTTAATTTCAAAGGCTGCAAAGGATCGCGCCGTTGCTCTCATCAAGAGTGCAAAGCAGGTTCATTTTTACAAGAGTTTGAGTGGTTAGTTACAATGTCGAATTCCGAATTTTACAGGAAGGGGCCAACATCGTACTTGATGGAAGCGATTACGTCTGCCCAGGTTTCGAAAATGGTAACTTTGTTGGAACGACAGTCATCGCACAAGCCAAAACAAACATGAAGTGCTATCAGGTTTGGCATACATCAGAGAGCACACTGAAGTAGCATTAGCATTTAGCATTAGTCGATCTTTTCTAGCAAAGCATATTTGGCACAAAACCGGGAAAGAGGGAAGTACGATTTAGTGATCAATAATCGAGCTCAAAATTTCAGGAAGAAATTTTCGGTCCCGTTCTTGTTCTCATAGATGCCGATAACCTGGATGAAGCCATTGATATCATCAACAAAAATAAATACGGAAACGGAGCAGTCATCTTCACATCAAACGGCGCTGCCGCCAGGAGGTAAGTTTCCTTTTTTTTTGATTCGTAGATATTGGAAGATTACAACTGTCGAATTAGATTCGTCAACGAAGCAGACAATGGCCAAATTGGTGTGAACGTTCCCGTCCCAATCCCTCTACCCGTGTTTTCATTCACTGGATCACGTGGATCATTCAGAGGTGACCTGAACTACTACGGAAAAGTAAGTTGATCAGATCGCTCCCGCAAAAGAGAAGAAATTAAGTAATTGAAATGTTTTCCAGGCCGGAGTTCACTTCTACACGCAATGCAAGACCGTCACGCAGTACTGGAATCACGATATAGCAGAGGCGAGGCCGCACGAGAGTCTTTCACATCACCACCACTGAATTCAATCTCCAGTTCGAATACGGCGTAGCACAATGTCAAGCACAAACTTCTAACTGAACTCAATTTATAATAATAACAATAAATGGCCTCACATTATAGTATCGCTGTTTTTGTTTTGTAGAGAACCGAACCTGTTTTGAGTTAGAAACTTGAACGAATTTGAAGAGAACAGCAAAAATGGAAACGAACATCCAAAGCTCAGCTGTGGTGATCTGAGCCTAATAATTTCCCTCATAGTCTGAATCGTGCAAAATTCAAAGGCTTAGTTCTACATGTCTATCTGTGCACATCATTATTGGCAAGAATTAGCAGAAGAAATAGCAAGAAGCAGAAGCGTATAGCGTATAGCAGAAGAAAGGAGAGATCTGAAAAAAGACCCGAGTTGAGAATCTCGGCTCCTAATAGGTTGATCGGTACCCAAGGGCTATTCATTGTTTAATACCAACTCCTCACTCCTCGTTAGTTCGCAACTGACATGGCTAGACCAAGGGTTGAAATCTGTCATGGCATTCGCCTCTGTCAAAGTATGTAGGTAAAAGCGTTGGCTCACCCATTCACAGTTGGCTACAGATTCCCGTCTGGAATTGAAACGGTTTTTCGCATACTTAATGCACACCTTGAACACTTCACGTTAGGATAATCTCTTCCTGGTCTTAAAGTTGCATTGTACCTTGCGATCTTTTTAGATGGAGCCATTTGCCATTTTCACAGAACTCACCATTTTGCTCACCGCCTTCTTTGAACAGTCGGGTCTACTGCTAGCGCGGAACTTACAGCCGCACGTGAACGACCATCAAGCTAAGCCGTTGAAATTAATGACCGTTTCAGCCATAACTACCGCCAGGCACATGAATGTAACCGACATAATTTATTACAACCTTCCAATTATACAGCATGAGAGGAGTTGCATACCATACGAGAA